>SRPX01000202.1:0-44546 GCA_018360215.1 Claviceps spartinae | reverse complement strand
TACAGCAGGTTATACAGCCAAATCATAACAGAAGTGGGCGGACGTGGTCCGTGCACCGTTGCCGAGAAAATTGTGTAAAGGAGAGAGTTGAAAGTAGGGGGTAAATACATAATTAGGTACATATGTAGGGTAGGTTAGTAGGCTACAACTTACACGTAAATACTATGTACCTAGCTGGCCCGATTTCCCCTTAGGGATCATCGTAGTCGATCGTTCCGCCTACGTAAAGGCGACAAATAGTAATACACACACACACACCTCAGGCTACAGTCGGCGTGAACTCTTGAGTCTCTTCATGATATGTATTAGTACCTCGCTTCCATTCAATCTCCTTGTTTCATGCGTCGTTAGCACACCGCCCTCTACGTATGTACCGGTATGTATGAATGTGCCTATTTGGGAGCTCTCAACGTCATGCTTCAACTCCAACCTTGAGATCCTGAATAGGGCTAATCAATGAACAAATGGCATGGACAACAACACATACGTATGTACACTCACGTGCTGTTCAGAGCTCCTCGTCGCACAATATTTACGAACTATTCGATCGCCACATCCTGTTCCTTCTTCACTTCGTAGTCGTACATACATGTAGCACGACCCATGCATAACCATGGCCACGGGTTCAACACTCCTGAGTCCTACTGCACCTGTTATTCTGCATGCACTCCGCAGTCTCTATTGTCGTTTATTTCTCCGGTCCACCAGCGCACAGCAGGTGTGTATGCAGGTAACATATGTACGTACCTAGTGTGTAAGCAAGGTACGAAGTTAACTGTCCACAAGTTTTTTTCTGACGAGGTTTCGTTTCCTGTGACGTTTCCGTTTTTTATGTAGTTTCATAGTTAAGCACCATAGTATAAAAGCCCATCTGCTGCATCTCACAACACAACGTCTAAGAGCAGTTCTACCTGATCTGATGTTACAGTGTTTGTACAACGCAAATGCAGGAAAGCCGTGATGTGTGGTTTGGAGAGCGAGGAAATGCATTGAGTATTGTTATTCATACCACCCGATAATACTATCATACCGCCTACTCAGAAATTAGTGTGATTTAAATGGTGAGGAAGCATTATAGGGGTTGGGGTTAGTGGTTAGTGATTAGGATTAGGTGTTAGCTAATGGAATTGGGATGGTTTAGGCTTAAGGTTTTAAGGTTAGGATTAGGTGGTGGGTGGTATGAATACTATTATAGGGTGGTATAAATAGCAATACTCAATGCATTGTGTTACATGTACCCATTGTCTCTGAGCCGCCATTAACGACCACACGTCTCGACAGATGAGCTCGTGTCCTCGCTTCCATTTCCAAGACTTTTCAGCCGATACCTTGAATTTTCGAGAGAGGAGTGAAAAGGTACGAAACGAGAGTGCTTCTTCTTGGAAAGACAGATTTACAACAATGAACCTTAGGGAATGGAAGAAGAGATGAAGATGGGAAGAGATGAAGCAAGGAAAGGAAATGGAACAAATGAAAGGGACTGGGATTGGCGATGATAAGAAGAGTGAGAGACGAAACAAGAGCAAGAGGAGAAAGGAAGCAAAAGACATGTCATCATGAAACAGGGAGAGTTGAAAAATGTGACGGAAAGGGAGAAGTGAAAAAACAAAGAAATCAGACAAAGAGAACCAACAACAGCGAGGAGATATGTGTAAGCTGTGGACTACCAGCTCAGATGAAGAATCAAGGTCCATCATGCTACGGGCATGCAGATTAGCTGCACATCGCCCGCTGTTCCTCAAATCAGGCTTTTGTCAGTCATAGCTTACACCACAACATCACAGTCACCACACCACGCACAATACCGCCAGGTACCCTGTCATTTGGCCTACGTAGATATCATGGGACACCCATTACAACTCACTTGCCGACATAAGCCATCATTGTCCCGTATACTTGCGCCTCTTCTCCCCCAGGCCCGAGGAGTGATCACTGACCATGTGAAGACTACCAGAATCCTTCCCATTAGCCTTATCCATTTCTCCATAGCTAGCTTGCCAACCATCAATCCATAGATAGGCCCGCAGCCAGCACCAACGCAAAGGCTATCTGCAAGCCGAAGTAGCAAAGGCGGAACAGCCAACTCAAGGCGTAACACAACTTTCAGCGTGAACCGGTTTTCCGACTTCAGTGGTCCAGCATCCATGGGGTGCTTACTGACGATTTTTAGGTCCGAGAAAACTTTATCTCACATTCAATCATGTCCAGGAAGATAAGAAAAGACATGAAGGAAAATGCACGAGAAAGGGATGAAATGTCATCACTTGTATAAACGAGGTGCTTCCATAGACGATAACGATGACTCGACGTCATGACTTGCCTGACACCCTAAACCGTGGCTAAATAGACAGGTCCAAGGGACGAGGACGAGCGTCTTTGCATGGAACGCCGGACTTTGACTGGTACATAATTCGTTTTCAGGGCAGGAATGAAGCTCAATGCGATACTTCGATTGCAGCACTACCACCCGAGTAATCAGATACTTTGGCTTCATGGAGGGTAAAAGGCCTGTATTTCTCCAAGGGTCCGCCGTCCAACAAGGTGATGTGAATCTTCCCGCTTATATCCAAGAATAACGGTCATGAATCAAGACCTTGATCCGTCCAGGGGGAGTCCAAAAATCCTTCGGCTTTGTATTGAGAAATGCTCTGGTAGTGTCTCGAAAGAGCCAGAGCTAGACCAAGTTCCATGATATGATCCATCTCCGGATGATGATAGAAAAGAAAAGAAGACTTGCACATGTTAACTTTGTTCAAGCCTTGCGTAACAAGCAGCTGATAACAACCTAGCCTCATCTTGTGGCGGATTCAAATTAGTTCACTTCCCTGACGCGGAAAAGTTTGTCACAAAATTCCACCATGATAAATGCGATCCCGGAACGAAAAGGTGACACGGTAGCGAAAAGGTCCTCTTGAAGCTTCTGGCTAGTATATACAAACTGGAGTTCCTTACCTAGCTGCCTTGATGTCGTCTTCTTTTCTGCTTAGGCGCACGAAGCGAGGCGTCACTTCAAAGCAACGCGAGCCGATCCAGGATTGGCGATAGGGTGACAACCGAGGTCACGTACCAGTTATTAAAATGGCCACACGACAATGACCATATCCAGGCAGCAAGGTAAGGGAATGGAAAGAAAAAGCTGAAAACTAGTAGACGACGACAGTCCCAAGTCGGTCGACCAACTCTGCATCAAAAGCAGAAAGCGCGTTCATGACATGATTGGCATCACTCGTCCCAAAGCCCCCGAAGAGCCAACGTGAAAAAAGCAAAAAGAACGAAATATGCAGATCGAACCGAAATATCCCATCGAGTAACATGAGAAGCACCCAAAAAAACTGCGACAATGACAAAACCAAGTATGCGGCAAAGTGTCCAGGAGCCTAGGGGCCATGCGTTAACAAAGGAAGACGCGAACGATGCAAAGCGCTGAAACAAGGAGCCGATTGATTCCAAATCACGAGTAGCTGTTCTTCGATCCAGAAGAAACGATGGTAGGAGGCGCCAGATGAGAGAGCATGGCATCCACAGAAAGTGGCTCATAAAAGCAGCAGATTTGCTATCCAAAAGGCACAGGAATCCAAAAGGCACAGGAATCCAAAAGGCACAGGAATCCGGGAAGAATGAGGTCCAGGTTCATGGCATCCGTGAGAAAGTTATGAATGATCATTTGAGCGCATTCCACTAATCCTGAGATGAGAAGGCTCATCCGAAGATTCCAAGGTCCGGGTAGGTAGTCCAGGAGAACAATAGACAGAAACAACAGAATATCACACAGGCTGACAAAACCATAGCAGATATCTCCTTGAGCAGATCCAGGATGTGAAGATGGAGCACGAACCCAGGGACAAGAGAGCTAGGCTTCCAGCGATCTCTTGCTTCATCTTCGAGCAGCCCGGTGTTGTGATCTATCGCTGTCCCGATCACTATGAACAGGAACAGGGACAGGGACAGGCATTTGGTTTCTTGCAGCAGAGGCAGAGGGCCGGGTGGGTCCCCGTGGTTCATCAAAATGATGTTGACCTTGTGATGCTGCAAAAACCGTCTGCGGCTGCTGCGGCTGGTGATGGGAGGGCACGGGGCCTCCGGGCGAAGCTAAGAAAACAATTAGACTCTGGCTGGGCCTGTTGTTGGGTGAGCTGGGATCCAATCAGCGCGTTTTGACGCACCTCGACCATAGAACGGGTCATGGGGCTGTTGCATAGATGAATACGAGTGACCGCCAGTTGCGACAGGAGGGGGGGCCTGGCTCTGGAAAGGGGCGTATTGCGATGCTGCCGCTGGATAACTAGGCTGAGGAGGGGCCGCCGTCGGGTAGATGGGCTGTGGAGGTCCGGCAGCACAACTTCCCATACGACTTGAGTAGGGATCATTGGAGGCTGCAAAGCCTGTCTGCGGCAAGTTGGCACCAGTGCCGACGAAGGGAGCATCTTGGGCCGTATGGAATGCTGGGCGCATCATCAAGCCAGCCTGATTGGAGGCATATCTCATTAGGTCCGGCGCGGGTGGTTGTTGACTCTCTCGATAAACGGTATTGAATGTGCCACCGCTGAGAGCTCCATACGGCTGTTGCTGTTGCTGTTGCTGTTGTTGCTGTTGTTGTTGTTGTTGTTGTTGTTGTGGTGGTGGTGGTGGTGGTGGTTGTTGTTGTTGTTGTTGTTGTTGTTGTTGTTGTTGTTGTTGTTGCTGCTGCGGCGGTTGGTAGTTATTGGACGCACCGGTGTACCCTGGGGCACCGGATCCAGGATACCGAGGGGCGTCGAAGGAATCACGAAGATAAGACTCTGGCTGGTAGGGAGGCTCGGTTGGCCCGTGATGCTGCCGGGACTGGTGAGTCTCAGAGTAGCGATATTGGACTGTTAAAATGTTAGGTAATTGTCTGGCAAGGAAGTCAGCGGCATGGCTCGAGGCATCAAGAGCCGTACCTCCGGGGGTATTGCGCAAAGTCTGCGCCCTTCTTTCGCTTTCCCAACGCGCCGAATCGGCTTTTAAATCCTCAATCATAGCCTAGCAATTAGGTTTAGCATGAACGTTTATCTTGAGCGCGCCTTCTTTGCAGCTGCTTACAGATGTCAGATTTCGGTACGCAGTAACGAAGTATCCTTGGACTAATTGGCCAGTTTGAGGGTTCTAGTTGAAACAATAAGGGTTAGCATGAAGAACTTATACCTTGAATTGTGGCCACGCCGTGAAGAGGGGAAGTTTGCAGTCGTTTGCCACACATGGAAGAACTGAGCCTGACGTAAGATCTGAGGGTATAGAGCGACGTCGAGACGAGAGAGAAATAGGCAAGTTGAGCATGGTAAGAAGCGTATGTGTACCTCGTAATGGCCTGGCCGCACCAGGGCGTCGTTGCCCAGATAGCGACAAATGTCGGCGGAAATCACCTCACGGTCGATGCCATCTCGGTCCACGAAATACTCGTTCTGACGACCCGTCGTGACGGCCTGGGTAGGGGCTCCTGAGCTGCGGGCTGGTTGCCTCGACATATTTTCGGAGGTCTCGCGAGTTTCTGCTGGTCTCACTGGTCTCGCTGGCGGGGTTGGGCAGCTCGAGCCTTGTGCTTATCGTGGGCGGCGAGAGAAGGACAGGATGCACGGTGAGATGCGAGTCGGCGACAGGGAAACAGGCAGTAAAAGATCAAACGAAGAGATTGATGATCCAGATGGAGGAGGGAATAAAAGACAGAGAGCCAGAAGCAAGAACAAGGAGATGCACCAAAAAAAATAGCGGCCGGGAGACGGCTTGCACGGTTTAGGCTTGCAAGATGGCGGCAAGTAAGTGGCGAGGGCGCGGCTTTCTTTGCAGCAGCGGGGGAGCGGGCTCTGTGCTGGAAACGCAAAACGGGGAATGGCTCCACGCAGGCTTCAAAGTTCAGGCTTTGGGCGGCGGGGGCCAAGTGGGGCGGACTGCATATGCCAGCCCAAAGTCGGGCGCAAAAATGTCGCGCGGCTGCGCTGAGATGCTGAGATGCTGGGCGCTGTCAGTGGTCACCTGTGTGCTGTTGGGCTACAATTCGTCATGCCCGTCCTCGGCTACGGCTGCCGTGGCCACTACAGAAAGGTATGTACATTATACATACTTACTTACGATAGCAGAGCACCCAGCGTCGAGCGACGAAACATGTCAGAACTCAGGACTCAGGAGTTCTCACTACAAGGTACCTAGTATGTAGCTACATTGCACTACAAGGTATAGGTACTCAGGGCAAGGGGGCAGCAGGTTGGGCACAGGGTTGGGCCACGTGCGCCAACAGAGGCAAGCGTCGAACACGGGGTGGCACTTTACCGTATCATAGGTCCTTCACTCGTACAATGTTTGTAACTTGATAAATACCACAATTGCTCGTTTTATTTTGTCGTTGCCACGCACGATTGGCGTTGTATGTAAAACTTAAGGTAATAAGGTAACAATATCGCGTCGCCTCGCTCTCTCGCAACAAGTCGCAAGTTATTTCCTGTCTTGGCGCTACATACATACATAGTATTTTACATAAGAATGCTATTGGTCGTGAGTCCCGTGACCACTGACCAATGTACATACAGCCCCACCAAGTAAATAACGCCCAACGCCAAATTGGAACACACCGTAGGTACTCAGTAAATCCGTTATCGTCTATGGAGCCTCCCACCCCTGTTTCTAGCGATTTCATTCGCTCCTCCACACATATCTGATTCTTCAGCGTCGTCAAGTGGATACAACTGGTTTCATACAGCATGATGATACAGGGGTGGGCGGCTCCATAGACGATAACGGATTTACTGAGTACCTACGGTACCTATGTATATTTCACATTTTTTGCAAACGGGCCATTTAATATGTCAAAAATGCGTAATTGAGCAGAGCCTAGGTATAATAACATGAAAGCTTAATAATTGACTGCTTCAATAACTTGCTTATCACCCGTTGAAATGTATCAAGTGGATGAAGTTTCGTGTTATTTAATTGGGGCCACTGTACTACAACATGACGTGTTGGGCTCAGGTCGACTCAAGACGAATGATTCAAGTGACTTCTGTCCTATAGTTTTCCCTATTCTTTCCCACAAGATAACATTTTCTGGCCTGGCAAGGCACCGTGAGGCGATGCGAAGCGATGCGAAGCGCAAGCAATCGAGAAACTTCGAGGCGAACAAGATTGGGGAGCAAAGCGCTGAAAACTACAAAAGGTATTATGTAGGTAGGTAATTTGCACTCTGAACACTGCTCAATGATTCCAGTTTATTAGCGTGATGCGATTCACATGCGGAGCCAATGCCCATCACTTTTCCCCGTAAACTCGCCTTGTGCATAGCGCTTCGCAGTCTATCTACATTACATACATAGGGACCAGGGTATTTAACATAGTATGATGCGTCGAGTTCTCCCATCTACCGGTTTCATAAGTACGAATTGTTCATTGCTTATCATTGCTTATACCGTAGACTCTACCCTGAGGTGCTTATGATGCTGCGAGGAAACAACCGCGACAGTACGGAGAGGCGAACTGACGAGACAGGACAAAGCAGCGACCGACGCAAGGAAACGTGACCGGTCCACGACTCAAGACTCACGACCGCCTCCAGCAGGTATGTAATAAGAGGTAGAAGGTAGCTACTGTAGACTGTGCACGAAGTACGGAGTACAAGCTGAATGACCTCATTTTGTCCGCTGCAGCATTCGCAAGGCGAGCCTTCGTCTCGGGCCGCCGTTGGGTATCGATGCTTGGGCCAATTGCAGCCCAACACGCCGTGCGAGCTAACACATCTCATCAAGCCCCTTGTTTTTGTCCATGTGTTGGTCTGTGTCCACTGACACTGTCCACTGTCCACAAAAGGCCGGGGAAACCTTAGCTAGTAGTAGGTTAGGTACCTAACGTCTGTACTCCATACAAAGAACCGCACCTCCGCGAAATCAGCACATCGCCATGCTTATGAGGTACTCCGTATGTACGGAGATGAGTCCAGTCAACAGTGTCATCATAATGTTTTTCACCAATCACCACCTAACGCAAATGACGCTGCGTATCCACAGTGCCTCTGTCTCTGCGCAGCAATTGCATTATCACTGCATAGACGGTGTGTACAAAGAGGTAAGTATGTATGTAAATATGTATATTACATTACTTCCCAGGCTTTCGAAGCCGTGGTAGGGCACGTAACCTTCGTGGCTGCACGCGTTGTCACAGACTCATTTGTCGTGGTCGGGGTCGTCAAACAAGAAGACCCCGCACCAGCAGTTCGAGTCCAACAAGGCCTTAGATTTACTCCGTACGGAGTAGAGGCCAGAGACGCGACTGGGTATTTTAAGATTAGCTTGTCAAGCTTGCGCCAGGGGTCGCCTGCACGTCTCAGAACTGCTCTGAGCCCCCCTTTCCCTTCTTCTTATCCTTCTTGATTAAAATATCTTGCAAAACATCACTATGTATGCATTTCGAGTGTAGAGCACAAGTGAGCGTGACGAGTCTCTTGAGAGAGGACAGAAAGGGCCAAGAAAAACCCTCTATGCCCTGCGACAGGGTGGCACCTTTCGCAACATTGTTGACTGTGTGTAGACGAGTAAAGCTGCATCATGCGACACATACGCCAAGAAAGCATAGTTTCGGGCATCGTCACAGCCGACACATTCTTTTCCGCATCTCAGCCGAAATTGAGCTTCTTTTGGCCCCGTTCTAGCTTGCTATCTCGATGCCGCTTTGATCCTGTCTTCGACCCCTTTGCATCGAGGTTCTGGGATGTGGCTGTGTGTTGAGCATGTTGGATAGATGTCCGCCCGACTCGTTCCTCTTCGTAAAGATCTTTTGCCATGTGCCAGTCCTGATGGCTTTGTAGACTCTGAGCCTCGTCAAAGGTAGCATCACAGCGTGAACATGGGAAGCCGGCTATTGATGTTTGGCTTTGACTATCCACTTGCGCCGTCCAGTCTTCGGCCGTACTTGGACTTGACGTCTCGGTCATGATAGTGGCTACGTGTGTGTTTTTGCTGATGTTCTCTTTCTCCCTGTAGAGGAACCGCTGTATTCCAGTTCTCGTGTTTCGCGGTTTTTTACATGGCCGCTCCACACTCTGGACCAAATGCCTATTTGGTGATTTAGAACGTTCGCATGTGGCTTCGTCGCTTTTCACGAGAAAGGCATCAATACCCATATTGCGCTTGACACCATCTTCAAATCCTCCAACGCTGAGACTGAGATTGGCGCAAGGCCAGACGTTCCCTTCTGAGACAATCTGGGAGAGTAATTCTTTTACAGAGTGGAAAAGAACACTCTCCGTGATTGCCTTACCTGTAGGTATCGGTCCTTGCCTGCTTCTATTTTGGCCAGCGCATCGGTGATGCAGGTTGATGGAGCGTGGCCGCCGCTTGTTGTCTAATACCCCTTCCTCGACCAATCGAGAAAAGATATCACCTGCGAATATCCTCAGCCATCTGACGGCTTGTTCCTCCGTGGTAATGCTGGGCCTAAATGATTTCGCAGATAACATTGACTTGATCTGTGTCCTAGGATTAACTTCGCTGGCATCGACGCCGCGGACCGTGTTGTGAAGCCATAATCCCGTCTCCTCGCCGAGGCTAGATCTCATACGATCCAGCGATATAGCCAGTAGCTCCTTCACAAGATCTGTCTTGAATGTGGACACAACCTGATCTCCGAGTTTGCCACCCAAATTTCGTATTTTTGTCACCTTAAAGTCTGACAGAAACGTTTGGACCGCACGACCCCGCACGACAGTTTGACTGTTGGGTTTTTTGAAGCCGGAACCCAACTTGCTAATCATCTTGTTACTGGCTATACCCGCTGAGCAGGTGTAACCTAGTTGCTCACGAATTCTAGCGCGCAGACTTCTTACAATTTCTGACCCAATCAAGATGGCCACGTCGTCCCAGTCTGGATTCTGACTCTCCTGTTCTTCTTCCAAGTCCACCAGCGCGTCAGCTTTCCAGTCAAGAGCCGCAATAGATGGAAGAGGCAGTTTCTCTGTGAGATCATTGTATGGGGGGGGTGTTGATAGCTCCAGAAAACGCTCTAGTAGCACCGCATGGACATGAGCTGACAAATCGAGAAATACCTCGTCAATGCTAGCTTTCTCAACTCTCTGCAAATTGCGAGGCAGGCTATCCTTGATGACAGCGAGAATTTTCCTTGACTCTAATCTGTACGGATCAAGCGAGACTTTGTCTGAAGCGATGTTTGCAGCTGCATCATCGCGGTATGCCCACTTGTCGTCCCCTTCTCGCCATGTAGCGACATGCTGGGCGATTAGACAAGGACATAGCTTCTTTGCCTCATCGACGTTGCAGTGTCTGCTGATACCGAAGCTGCGTGCTGGATAGTTGATCGCGATGAGTCCTTGCCTGTACAGCATGTGAGAATGTGTCATCCTTTTGCCGGTGATAGTTGAACGGACTGGGGATCTCACCATTGTTGCACAGCGAGAGGCTGATCTTCCGGTGTTCCAAGCCTCACCATCTCACATTGCGCATAGAATGCATCGAGGTCAACATGTGCGACGACTCGAAGAGGGTTGGATGTATTAAAACAAGCGAGTTGGCCAAGCTGACGGTATGTAAACTGGGATCGCCCGACAGCGCCGGCGCCCCGGGGCGATGGCGAAGGCAACGATGGTGACGACATCGCAGAAGACGCAAGATCAGCTATGAGTTGCTGTAGCTTCCAAAAGAGCCCACGCAAGTTCGACAATAGAGGTGAACGACTTCGTGATGGACCAGGGCCTGGCTTTCGTTATCAAGACTATTGACTACCTGTAATTATTGACTGATCAACGTGACGGTCCTAGAGAACTTAGCCTCATAGAAGGCGCGAATTGTTGGCGCCAATCGCGCCCCCACTCGAATTGCGGGAAACAAGTACCTACATATGTACATACCTCATAGGTACCTATGTAATTCAAGTTATGTATCGCAAGCTTCGTACCTACATACTTTTTGTGTCATGGGGGCGAGGTCCATTCCGGAATCCAGCATCCTATTTCAAAGCTCTCTCTCAGGAGAGAACATGCAACAGTCAAGACGATGTTGCGGAAGTTTAGTCAGCAAGAACCCCTTCTATGGAGCCCCAAAGCCTTAGGGTACCCTACCTAAGGCGGAGCTAAATGGTATGCGGACAACATCGTGGAGGAATACCTAAGTAGATACATACCGAGTCTCCTCACTCTATGTTTGTCTTGATGGTCTATCAAAAAATCAGGCATGAATTTTGGAGCTGTATCAAGTTACATATCACTCAGAAGTCAGCCCATCGTCTCCGGCACAGGCACATATGTTGAAGGCAATAGAAACAGTGAATATCTTACCTAAGCAGCTGTTGCTATTCTGCTTTAATCGAGTCTAACAGATAATGTTGCCACAAGAGCCTCGAATCTCGTCTGGTACTGAACGAGGTCGCTTTCGTGTTGGTGAAAAATGAGGAAATTTTCCCACTAGACAGTTGCAGCACTAACTCAAACCTGCTATGTACTGTGTACATACTATGTATGCATTGTCGATGATGTCAGACGCGAAAGTCGTTCCTTTACAGTACATAGATGTATGCTGTTGCCGGAGAAGAATTCTACCATGCTGTTGACAGAAGAAGTATCAGCCTCAGTTGCATTGGATCATGAAACACATACGGAGTAGACAGGTGCAGCTAATTACCAACCTGGTAAAGATTAGGAAATACGCTCAAGCATACCAATTACATGTGTACCTACATATACTTCAACTTACTTGTCTCTGAGCGGCCCCGCGTCTACTCCGTATCGGGCAAAATGACAATTGAAACTTGTTTGTGAAGAGGACATAGAGGAAAAATAAATAATCCCTGTTTCGTGAAGTGCACGTCTTGGTTGCCTCAGACTTGCCATAGATGACCGTGTCTACTCCGTAGTCCACTTCAGACATGTGAATATTTAGCGCAGAGCTGAGACATGTCAATTGATCTTCTTTACGGACTAGACTCTCAGTGGGATGAATCATCAGACGTCCGCCATGCACGTGAACTGGCGAATGAGATGAGAGGCTTATCAGAAGCGACTGCCTTGCCACCAACTTGTACCTACTCCGTACGTACTCCGTAGTGTGGGTACACATCGGTAAGGTAAGGTAGGTAGGGAGAGATTCAATGTCGCATTGTCTGCAAGGGCAGAGAGCACAAGAAGAACACATCACGGACCCCCCCGCGGGAGCAACATCACTGAGAATCGAGTTTGGCGACGGGTCGACTCTTCACTATGTACCTTAGGTACCTAACACTTGGCGCAGGCGATGCCAGGGTGCCGGCTGTTTGTCCTGGTCGCATCAAACCGTCATGTGTCTCGCAGGATTCTGGAGTTCTGGCTCCTGATTACGGAGTATGTGTTGTGTTATGTACGGAGTACGGAGTACGGAGTACGATGTATCCGTACCCGAGTATGTACATACGAGTTACTTCCGTCGCCCCTACGCTGCGCTTCGGGGCGACGGAAGACTCGCCTCGCTTCGCTTCGGGTTGGAGAGAGTCGGGCTGGAAAGGTGAGGTTTGCGGATGGTATGGCGGTTCAGCGCGAAATTTGCGGGATTCGCAGGTGCCCTCCGGGGGGATGACTGCGGCTGGTCTGGGGGATTTTAGGGGCCCTTCACAGAGCGCGGGATGGAGGGCGACTGCGTCGCCGCGGTAGATTGCGCACAGATTTATTCCTTTCCGAACAGAAATACTCCCTTCAACTTCAAAAAAGAGAGAGTTGGGTTGGAAAGTGAGGTTTGCGGATGGTACGGCGGTTCAGCGCCAATTGTACGGGGCGACTTTTTGGCAGGACCGAAAAGTGCGAAGCTCAGAACCAAAAAAAAGGAAGGCTCCACTGTTTCGTAAAAAAGCGGATTAGGTTTAGCGGTTTTTTGTACTCCACATTTGTCCCAACCTTATTATAGAATGTACCTACATACCTGTTCGTATGTACATATGTACCTACCTATGTATCTATGGTCCATGGAGTGAGGCGGGGAAAAAAATGGATCGTAATCAAAGATGGTCGCAGAGCATCGGCGGGAAGGAGCATCAGCCAACTGGCTAGGCTATACTGGGTATGGCGCGAGGGAGGCGCATGCAGCTTGCGGCAGGTGCAGCCGCTTTCGCACTTTCCCACGTTCCCATCATACCGTAGCCACGGTTCATTCCATCTTCACCTGTTGCAACTTGCCAAAGCTCCCGTTCTAAAAGAAAAGCCCGTTGATTCGCTAGGCCCCGTTCTTCAGCACGCTGTCGAGTGCCGAAACACACGTCCCACTCACTCATTGTGATATTAGCCGGCGTAGGTACGTGAAGAAATCGAGACGAGCCTGGCAAAGAGAAAAAAGCAGTCCTTCGGGGCCAACACGTGCACGGTGCAGCGGCATGTGCCAGCTTCCCCAGATTCTTCACATCACATCACGATTCACTGCCCGTCACGTCAGGCGGTGCTGTATTGCGATGGCAGCATGGGTACGAACACTCGCACGCACTCACGCTCCAATCGGGTAACAAGACGTCGGACTGCTCCGAGCCGAGAGATGTTAGCTTACCGTGTTTTCCGCATGATAACGTCTCTAAAACTGTCCACAGTCTGGCCAGCTGGCGGTGGGGCTACATATCGGCTGGACAAGATCCGTCAGGTGCGTAACGCGTTGCCGACGTCGTTGGTGTTGCCCAGTTCTTCGGCCTTCTCCCTGTCCTTAATTTTGCTGCTATTACTGTCAGTTGCAAAGAACTGCAAATGCAAAGACGTATACTCAACCGAAGACTTAGGTATGTACTCCGTACGGAGTAAACACAGAGCGAAAGACGGATCCACATTTGGCCTGCACGGCCCGATGTGGCGTACCCGGAAGGATTGCACCGAGACTTATGTACTCCGTACTTACAGAGTATTATTACCTCTAGGATGGTTTGTAAATTTACTCCGTACATACGGTGCCGTTTACATGTCGTTTACATGTCGTTTACATGCCGTTTACATGCCGTTGAATCCCGTTGAATCCCGTTGGTTCGACAAAGCTTATTTGTCCAACATCTTGCTTCCGCCCCACTAATTGCAACGTCGTCTTTACGGCTCACGGCCAAGGATCACGCACGTTGATGATCATGCAATTCACTGCTCGGCTCGCGAAGCATTTTCTGTAAACAACGAGCTCTTTGCGATGACTGAGCGAGCATTCTTTGAAGTAGAGTCGTCTCTCGCGGTTGACTCAGCTCACGTGCATTTTCGAAGACACGATGATAGAGATATATGTATGTATGTACATACACGTTTACCCACCCCTGCCCGGTTCCGCGTTCCCCTGGCATCATGGGGAGAAGTCGAAGCAACCCGACAGGCGCTAGCGTTAACACGGAATACCTAGATTGCGCCACAAGTCGCGTGTGTGCCTTGCATGTGCGTAGTACTATGTATGTAGGTACGTACCTACGGAGTATGTATGTTCTATTTTACAGATTCGTAACGCGGCTCGCTTGTCCAGGGACGTAATACGTTGGAGACGCTGGAAATGGCATTTTGTTTCATTCATCCATACATATCCCGCCGCTATCTCCCCCGCCGCTGTCTCCCGCCGCCACTTGGCATGGATGATGGGGGTGATACCAGGACACGCGGGCTTCCAGACTCACTGCTGCATGTCGCCAACCGCCATGCATCCGTCTGCATTGCTACTGTGCATGATCCCCTGGCACTACAGAGTACGTACACGGTACTCTGAATTTCTGCCACGGACGGCTCAATCCAGATGCCAAATGCAGTTCGAGTCGAACCGGACAGCCGGGGCGTGCCTCAACGAGCCGAAAGACCCTACAGCTGCTGCTACTGCCAGACAGATTCTTTTTAACTAAGTGCCTGCCAGTTTCCGTAGCCAACTCTGCCTCTGCCTCTGCTTTTTCCCCTGCCTTGCCTGTCTACACACATATATGTACTTCATACCAGATGCAACCCTTCAGTTAAACGTTTGACTGCATTGATTCACCTGTCAGAAATGCTCCTGTGCTTGGATCATATAGTAGGAAGACCTGGTTCAATCCTGTCAGCCCTCTTACATCTGCAGCCTCCCGTCACTTGCGCAAGCACAAGCAGCCTGGCCCATCTTTTCGAGCACACAGTCACCGGACGTGGCATCATCTCAGGCCGGAGTTTGATCAGTCGTACAGCGTTGCTGACCCCAGCCGCCAGTCGAAACCGACTCTTTACAACTCTCGGGCGCGGAACAAGTTTGAAGTCGTCGAGCTTTAATACGGTCACCCGTTCCTACATGATCATCATCAACCCTGTCGCTCGGCTCTCTCAACTTCCAAACGGAACAATCGCGCAGCATGACTCCGGCCATGGCCTTGAAATCCAACGATCGGTACACGAGGATCAGCACAATAGAGTGGGCATGCTCTAGTCTGTCGCTCCTGGGATGCCTGTTCATTATCGTCACTTTTTGCTATTCGACGGCGTTCCATAAGCCCATCAACCGGCTCGTCTTTTATGCTTCATTTGGCAACCTGTTCACTGTTGTCGGGACGCTGATGTCTCGATCGTACCTTCAAGACATAGACTCGTTCGGCTGCCAGTTCCAAGCAAGTCTGATTCAACTGTATGTTCCGAGGGCCTAGACTTCTGACTCGTTACAAAGCTCAGACGGCTTGCTGCTATGCCGATATTGTTATTGTATGCTGACGAACTCTTCCGCTCCTGGTAACAACAGTTTTTTGCCCGCAGATGCCTTCTGGACCCTGGCAATGGCGATCAACGTGTATCTTACCTTTTACTTCAAATTCGACGCTTCGCGATTGAGGAGAATGGAAATACCGTACCTGATTGGGTGTTATGGTTTGCCAGCCATCCCGGCTGTGGCGTTCCTCTTCATCAAAAGTTCAGAGGGAGTACGGGTCTACGGTAACGCAACTCTATGGTGTTGGATATCCCAAGATTGGGATGTTCTTCGCATCGCTGTCTTTTACGGTCCCGTGTGGTAAGTCAATTCGATGGCAGCTGATTCGAGCAGTCCCGTCATCACCACCTTTTGCGAAGCAAGAAGCAATGACCGCTGACTATCTGGGACAAATAGGGTGGTGATTTTCCTTACGTTCTTCATCTACCTGCGAGCTGGCCGCACGATATATGAGAAAC
Source organism: Claviceps spartinae (assembly GCA_018360215.1). Taxonomy (NCBI): domain Eukaryota; kingdom Fungi; phylum Ascomycota; class Sordariomycetes; order Hypocreales; family Clavicipitaceae; genus Claviceps; species Claviceps spartinae. Next base: position 28,456 of record SRPX01000202.1, on the reverse strand, counting down.
GAAAGCAATTGCGAGGCTTCAATTCCTCCGACGCAGACCCAATGTCTTTCAACGGCGAGACCGTCACCACGACCCGAACGACAGAAGTGATCATCACGACCGAGGTGATCGGACAAGAGGGTTTCCATCTCGACCCTTTGAATCCACGAGATCCGATGGACATCCCTGGACACGGCACTAGCGTACCCAACGGAGTCTACTCGGTACATATCACGGCAGACAGCACCGCCTTCCAGCATGGCAAAGATGATGCTATCATGTCGCGGCATGGATCGGCGGCCCAGCAAGCGCAATTCTTTTCCCAAAACCAGCCGCGGAAAGCAGCCACCATGGCCCGTCGACGTAATCATGAACTCAACAATGCAGCTTGGTCGTACACAAAGTGCTCTATACTCTTCTTCACCGCCATCATCATTACCTGGATCCCGTCGAGTGCGAACCGTGTATTCTCCCTAGTCCACGACAAAGACACCTCATTACCTCTGGAGTACATGAGCGCGTTCGTACTTCCCCTACAAGGATTTTGGAACGCCATTATTTATGCAACGACATCGTGGTCAGCTTGCAAAGAATTATGGGATCATTTAAAATTCAAAAAGCCGTCTGGTTGGCCGGCTGAACCAAATGGAAAAAGACGTCAAAAAAGAAGCAGCAGGCTGGACGCCCGCTTGCAGCGCCGCAGCCAGTTTGTTCCACCGGCAGGCAGCACCAAGACTTATTCGTCGGAAAGCACAACGGAGCTAGCGAGTGCCAGGACGCACTCCGCAGATGCCAGCTACCAGTGCTAAATTCAATGCGTTTGAGACGCTATTGCTATGTATCACATTTGATCGTTACGGGCTATTTTCGTTTGTCATTTTTTCTGTATCTACTTGCTTTTCTTGTGTATATTCTCTTTCTGTGCTAATGCTATGGTGGACACTGGACAGGGAATTCCAAACATTGGATGAATCCCTCTCAACAACAGCATTGGCACGTCCGAGTCGCAGACGCAGTCTGTACTATGACCACAATACCTTGCCGCAGATCGATCAACATGATGGCTGCCTATATTTTCTGTTACTGTTTCTTTTTCGTCTTGTTCTACGACACGACATACTGGCATTCGATGAGTGGCTTTGCGTCTGATCGAATCATCGATTGTTATTGGAGGAATACCCACTGCGTACGTACCTTATTTTACGACCATGCAAAGAGCATTGAGCAAGAACGGTAACTTGGCGCTTTCATGACCTGACCGGGCAATATGGATGATTTACTCCCCCGGATCGACTATTTTTCGTCATGTACATAATACTAGCTTCATTTCCTTGTTCTACCTAGATTCCTTTTTCATTTGTGTGCCTACCTATCTCGATGAGCCCGCTGTGGTACAGATACCTAATGAGATTAGGGCGCAGTTTGAAACTGCGTCAGCGCACAGGAATTTCCTGACCTTCGGTGTACTCGTGGGTGTAACCTTTTGAATAACCCTTCCGTGACTTTCCTAGGTTCAAGGATACGGGGCCTAGGTAGGTATGTATGTAGTAGGGGAGGAAGCCGCCGTCCATTGATACGGAGTATATACATAGGTATATACATAGATAGATACATACATATATGTACCTATGTAATACACACCTACATGCCTACTCCGTACTCCGTAGTTCGCGTGGCTGTTCGTCTGCCGAGTCGAATACATAACTGTGGACGAGCGTACAACCTACAGAGTAGGTATGTGAGGGACGAAGCTAGCGCCTCAATTCAATGGCAAGTATGTATACGGAGGACTCCGTACCCTCCGTATTTACTTGGTACCGCGTGAAGTACTCCGCACAAAATCGTGATGTTCTTTTCGGGTTGTTACTTTATTAATGCTTGTTACATGCAAGAGGTAAGTACATACATGATACCTACCACTGTCAATCCTCTTCGCCTTTCGCGCCTGGGTCTTGGGCCAGACGAGTCACGAGACAAGACAAATCGCCCTTTTTTCGTCAATGTCTTTCCGGGTGGTCGGAACCACTGTCTGTTCTCGAGTACGGAGTAAGTTGCGTCCGTTTGCAATGACAATGACAGACATGCCGACATGTGAATGAAGGGATGTTTGGGATGGAACTGCTGAATTAATAATCGTAACTTATCCACTTTATTTGACGTGATTTGCGCGGCTCCACGTGACCCCTCTTTTCTTTCATTTTGTTGCCTATCGCTTTTTTGTTTTTCATGTACATTACATACATGGAGTAGGTATGTACTCCGTATCTCATTTTCTTCTCTCTGTTGATAGGTATGTATAGGTATATCTACTACGGAGTATGGGCTCACCTTTCTTTTTTTAAGCTATACCCCATTTTCCTGCATGCTCTTCTCAAGTTGCCTACATGTTGTTTAGGTTTTTTCTGACTCTTTTCCGTTTCTCCCCGTTCCTCTCCGCTTACGCACTGCAGGGCGCTAATAAATGGAACGCACATTTCTTTCACTTTATCCAAAGAAAAGAAAAGAAACAACAACCATGTACTCCGTAATCGACATCGACGCCGCTGTTATGTGGATTCTGGAATACGGATATGATATGATACTCCGTATCTAGGTAGTGCTCTACGAAGTACCTAGGCTTCTCTGAACTCCTCTGGACGCCCTGTCTGGCTGAGCTCCCCGTTGCATCGAACGCGAGTGAAAACTGCATCGTGTATTGCTTGCAGAGGGAAGGCTTGGCCTGTGGTATCTCGATGCTAGAGAAAGGACGAGGAGGACAATAAGCGTCTTTCACACATCGAGAGATGGACAATAATGCATGTATCCACTCGACGCTATTGGGAATATTTCCTGGAGCCCGCAGATGGTGTTCAGCTTCTCCTACTCCGGATATTTCGCTGCTCAGGAATCGGGATATTTTGCACACCCAAACTTCTGCATCTAGTACATATATGCAAGTCCAAGACTCAACTGGCGGCTTTCACGGCTTGCACCGAATGATATTCCCAGAAAGTTCCGAGCTCAAGGCATTCTTGCATGCAGTCGGCTTCTTCCCACCACCATGTGTCCGAGGTCACAAACTGGCCCCAAACCTCCTTCCAAAGGATACGTCCTGCGATGCTCCTCAGCTCAGCTCTGAGTTCCTTATCTTCGTTGACGCTTCTCGCCGTGCCGTCTAGCTCCACTCCGTGTCGGCCAATGTTCTGAGGGTTGGCATAGAACTGCGTCGTGGTCAGAACGCTCCCGGTGGCCCTTAGTGATGCCTTGGACAGGAGATCCGGCAAAATGAGGCTTGGATTGATGGATCGCGACTGTTGCCGAATATTGAGCACAAGATTCTTCATGAACCAGGCCCTCATTTTGGCCCCAAAGGCATCTACATGGGGTATTGAATCTATGACGATCAAGTTTAAAGATCCTCCCGGTTTGAGACATTTGTGGATATTGTGTAGAACGCCAGGTATCTCGGAGGCCTTGCACAGCGCGGGCAGCAGCATGGAGTGGACGGCATCAAACGAATCTGCGAGCTCTGGAAAGGGTGTGCATATTGACGGCTTGAATATGGCATGGAGATTTGGCGCGGCCTTGAATGATAGCGGACGATCCGAGAGATGGTGAACATCTTTGTGCGGCCAGAATGCGGCCAGGTATCGGGCTGAAACTGGTGATACGAAATGCCCTACATGTTAGTACGCTGGCCAGGGTTCAGAAGTTTACAACACAACTGCAAGACTGAAGAGAAGAAAGTATGAGTGCTCGTACATTGAGGTTCGTAAAAGGCCAAAATATTATGCGTTTGCTTTTGCCTCGGCTCTACCTGTCCCGTCGATCCGGCTCCGGCTGCTTCCGTGACAGCCTTAGTTGATTGCTGTTCGTTTCGATCAAGATGCTGCAGTGTGGAAAGCATCCATCGTTCTTTCTCATGACTAAGCTTATCGAGATCCTCTATGCTCATGCTTATGTTGTATGGTTGCTTGAGTTTCGCTAATGCTATGGCTGTTGGCGCCCGAGCCATTTCCTCTACCTCCTTGACGAGCTCTTTCGAGAGGATTGGTTCATCGCCTCTGGCTGTCGCAGCCAATTGGGTCGGCGGAGGAATTAGCGTCGTCAGAGTCCAATCTCTAGGTTTGCGCCATGAAGAGACATCGTTGACGGATTGTTTCCCCTGATATCCTTCAGGCTGATGGGAGCCAGGCCTCAGAGGCGATCTGGCTGGGGGAACCTGATGGATCCGAGTATCTTCATTTATCACGGTACATTCATCGGCATATGTTAGGTTCCTGAAAACAAGAAACAAACATGTCAGCTATACATCGTCATATCTAGGAGCGATGATTTTGTGTCTTTTGTTTGGCTGTTACCTTGGTGTTTGTTGTTGCGAAAAGCCATGAGAGAAGTTGAACGATCGTCTGGCGGGACTCCGTAGGTCAGAGGGACGCATGGTACCATCTACAAGTCTTTCAAATGGTTTCTGATACTCATGGCTTGTTCCTAGGTACTCGCCTTGTGCTGCTCTTTTCGCCTCAGGAGATGACACGCCATACAACCCCGACGTTTCGCTTCTGCCAGTAGAGGACGAGATAGCTGCGAAGTGTGAGTTAGTTACAATAGACGCCGGTAGGCGAAAGAAGGTTGGCCATGGCGTAGCTTGTTGCGCAAGTAGTAGAGCTTTCTTTAATGCCTGATGTTGACACTTTTCAGAGACATACTCATTGGAGAGGCCACACTATGTTGACAGCTACTGGCTAAGACAGCTTCATCGCCTGTACCGTGCTTTGTTGCGGAATCGAGAGAGCCGGGCGTCGAAGGAACAATGCCCGCATTCAGTCCACCAGACATCTCGATCCTACAAAGGTTCTTTGATGAAGATGCAGCCGTGATGTTTTCTAACGTTGCAGAATTCTCTCGTGTGGTGGTGAACATCTTCGACGAAGAAGACTGTCTTTCTGCTTTTGCTCGAATACGAGACAATGGGGCCTGACTTGAGCTTTTCGAACTCGTGGTCGACATAGAATGCCTCGACTTTCCTTTATTCTTGCTGTCGCCATCTTTGTCCTTTTTCGCTCGGTGTTGCCCTACCAGCTCCTTGTCTGGGTCCGTCCATGTCACATCCCACATGGCAAACGTAATGGAATACAGATGGTATTATTCGCTGCGATATTGCCGGCTTCGACTGGCAAATCCGTACTCGAGTTCCTCTGAATGATCTGTTTGCGTCAACGTGTCGGATAGCGGGTGCCCTGGTTGCTGAAACGGGCACATCAAACAGGCACGAAATTCAAGTGCGACACATGCGGGAGAGGGTTAATCGGAGGGATTAGAGGAAAGACTTGAGGGGTTATGAAACGATAGGAAAATTGCTTAGATGAGAATCTTGGAGACTCAAGGAGCCTGGAGGTGGCAGATCGTTGACGATTGTAGTAGAGGAGCCTTTAGCAGAGCTATTCCTTTTGCGCGTACGTGTTCAACGACCTTGACTTGGTTCTGCTCAACACCATGATCTGCGATTCGCAAGGCTTTTTGGTATCTTCAATGTTGATGGTAAAACCTTGTTCTGCTGTCCTAGCTGACTCAAATGATTCGTAGAGAACCAGGAACCGATACGTCGCCAACTATTCGTCTCTGTCGTCTCTGCAACAATCTTGTCTGTGTCCAAATGGGAGCGACAGGAGGGCCTAGAAGTATGACGCGGCAACTCAAGATTTTTGGTATCTCCCGTAGCACAACAAACACCCAGTGAAGACTTTGAGTGAGATTGATTGAGGGGTCAGCGGAGGACGCATCTACGGAAGATAGCCTGAAGCAGAAGATAGGCCAATAGACTGATGACTACCGGGAGCTTGGAACTGGTAGGCCTGTGAGGGAACGTATGTATTGCTTTTCTACAACACAAGTTTTCCCTCAAACGAAGCCCGTTACATATGGGCCAGACATTTTAAGCGAGGCTCGAGCACAAGTTTCTTCCCGCGGACGAGATCGTTGGTGGCTCGTGCATGCTACTCGCTCGACGCTCACTTGTTTTTTTGGGAGTCGGACTCATCCCCCTCCCCTCCTCTTACCTAAAGCCGTTACTAATAAAACAAGGGAGGGGTTCCTAAAGTTCGGAAGTTTGCGTCCGAACCACAGCCCTCGTTTCTAGCACATGCATGATATTGATGCCCCCTCGAAACCAATGAATCGCCTTCTGATGATATCGGGGCATGATATATCTTCCGCTGGCTCAGTGGCTCTTGGCTATCTCTGGTTCCTGGCCGTTTGAAGTTTCCCCTGATTGTGAGAGTTCCCCAAATTTTCGCGGACATCCACGAGGAACTCATAGTCTGTCTTGGGCCGGCTTCTTGCAGCTGGCTGGTGGAACAGTTGTACCAGCAGAGTAAGTCGACTGCGCAGTTCCCTATCTATTGGAAATGTTTCAGGACCATCTTACCAGGTACATACCCCCCCTCCTCGATACGGAAAGAGGTCAAGTCACTCATGAGCCCATGACTCCATGTGAATTGACATAAATTGATGCGTCGTCCGGTCCGTAGGCTGTGGTGTGGACTTGGGTAGGGAATCGGGATGTGCGTCTAGTCACTTGCACCAAGCAATCATAGAAGGGTCAAGCACCTGACACTCTTCGGCGTTTATATCCTTTCTAGCATGATTCGGCGAGATGGACAGATGGACAGTATCTGGCCCAAAAGAATCGCGGCTCATTGCTGGCACGCCATCACTGATCCGGGCCGAAGGGGGTCGACTCTCAAGTCTTTTTCCTCTGCTGAGTTGTCTTCAACGAAGTGACACAGAGGATGTATCCAGACAAGAAGAGACATCGAGGCTTGGCATCCTGGAGCCTAGTGACTGGACTTTGACTAGGGCCTCTGCGAGAGGTCGTATCATGCATGGACTGCGCTCGTGTAAAGCATGTGTGCCTCTTCCGTGAGGATCTTGTCAGACCGTTCTGGATATCGGCATTACAGGGGGCGGCCAGAGCTGAGAGTGCGGTCCGACGCATCTCTAGTCAGTCGTAATCAGTTGTTGCCAGCCATATCGAACGGACGAAACGCACATCGTAGCATTGCCGGCTCCGTCATTAAACGGCTCGCGCAGCTGCCCGTCAGTGTCATCTTCGCGTGAGGTGCCTTGTTTGGCGACTCTCCCGCCGACTCATCCGAATCCCGAGATACTTTTACTTGCTTTTCTCCTGAGTCTCTGCCCTCTCTTTTTTTCAATCCATGCTCCTTCATGTCGCATTGGTGTCGCAGTGACAGCCAATATCGTTCAACAAGCGACGAGGCAGACACGCCTTCAATCCACGACTCACGGCAACCCAGAACTCAACCAGTACAGCCCAACCTATTATAATCATCATGACGACGCCTTCGAAGCAAGGGCGACCCAATGTTTTGGTAGAAATGCGTAAATTCTTCGGGTCCATCAATGGATGGGTCGCAAGGTCTCGTGTTGGGTCCTACTTCCGCCTCAGCGGTAGTGATCACGTTCGTGGTGTAAGTCCACCGCGGAACACAGATGCCATCACTAACATGTAGTGTTAGCCCGCTTGTCTAGAAAACGCAACATTTTGTAGGGAAATCCGAGCCGGCCTAACTACATTTGCCACAATGGCGTACATCATCTCAGTAAATGTTAGTCTCTCTCTCTATGTCCCACGTACAGGGACTCCGGTCTTTACTAACATGCAATAGGCATCTCTGCTTTCGCAAACTGGGGGTCCCTGCGTTTGTAACTTGTCTGTCAAGGCCGAATGTGACACTATACCTGAATTTAGTGCATGCAAAGAAGGTTTGTTCGCCCGGAGAATCGCGTCTTCTTCAACATCATACATGTGTCAAGTCTTTTGATCATTTACTAAAGCTGAGGGATAGCCGTTCGCCGCGACCTAATCACCGCTACAGCGGCCATCTCTGGCATGGCTTCTCTGGTGTTTGGTCTTGCAACGAACCTCCCCGTTGCGCTTGCGTATGTACAGACAGATATTGAAGTCAACTTCAGGCAATATCCGAAAGTCCAGCTGACTTCCATAATCATATTTGCAGACCAGGCATGGGGCTCAACGCATACTTTGCTTTTCAGGTGCGCAAGCTATGCTGGCCGCTGCTCCTCCGAATTTGGTCAAAGCTACCTCTTCTTAAAAGCATTTTCTAACCAGATCAAGCGCTGCTAGGTTGTCGGTGTCAATGGAAGTGGAAATACCAAGTATTCGACCGCTCTCACTGCAGTGTTTCTCGAGGGTATCATTTTCATCGTCCTAGCTCTAACAGGGATGAGACAGTGGCTTGTGAAAGTGATTCCATCTACGCTCAAAACCGCCACAGGCGTCGGCATCGGATTGTTCTTGACGGAGCTTGGCCTCTCGTATTCTGTAGGTATCGGGGCCATAACCGGAGGTGGTTTGGCAACACCTCTTGCTTTGGGAGGCTGCCCTGCTGAGCTTCTCAGCAAAACAACCGGAGCATGCGAAGTTGGCCAGATGACAAATCCCAAGGCACGTAGTATAGGACGATTTCATGGCATTTGGACTCTTATCAGCTATTATCTATACATCCGCTAACCAAATTCCTCAGTTGTGGCTTGCCGTATTCTGCGGCGGAATCGTCACGGCCTTCCTAATGGCGTACCGCATAAAATATGCTTTCATCGTTGGTATTGCTCTGGTATCGGTAATCTCGTGGCCGTGAGTTCCAACTTCCACCTCCCATACCTCAAACTCCTATTCCAGTCCAATCTTCAAAGACTGACTTCTTTCTTCCTTGGTTCCCAAACAAAGTCGTGGCACATCTGTCACTTACTTTCCAGATACCGAGGCAGGCAATTCGCGATTCGAGTTCTTCAAACAGATCGTCACATGGCACCCAATACACAGGACACTGAATCAGATCGATTGGACCTTCGATAACACCGGATCTCATTTTATCCTCACCATCTTTACGTTTCTCTACGTGGACATCATTGACGCTACCGCCACGCTCTATTCCATGGTGCGTTTCTGTGGCGTGGTCGATCAGAAGGACGGAGACTTCCCACGTTCCACGTTGGCCTACTGCACAGATGCCTTCTTCATTTCCGTCGGCGCCTTGTTCGGATGCTCTCCTGTGACAGCATTCATCGAGAGTGGTGCAGGGATAGCCGAAGGCGGTAGAACAGGTATCACAGCCATAGTCACGGGGTTGTGTTTTCTAGTATCTATCTTTTTTGCACCCATATTTGCCTCTTTGCCCCCCTGGGCGACGGGTTGCACACTTGTAATGGTGAGACATCACCTGACAGCCTTGTGTTCTGGAAGACCATCAACTTGACTGACTCGAATGGGTACCAAAAGGTTGGTTGCATGATGATACGGCAGATCACACAAGTTAATTGGCACTACGTTGGAGATGCGCTTCCTTCATTTGTGGTCATGGCGTTCATCCCTTTTAGCTACAGTGTTGCGTATGGCTTGATAGCGTAAGTCCGAGTCACTTCTTCTTTGAATCCCCTCCCTGCCATGAAAAGCAAGCCTCGAGTGCTGACTCTACCTACTTCTTGGTAGTGGAATTCTTGTGTACACTGTTCTGAATGGCCTTGTAGGCATCCTTGTCTACGTTAGCGGAGGACGTTTCGAGCCCCGAGAGTATGATCTTAAAGAATACTGGACATGGAAGGGCACCGGCCGCCGCCCATGGTTTGTCAGAGCAATCCGGGCTAAAGGAAGCGACCGGCATGTTGACCATGTAGCTGAGGATCCCGATGGCCGTGGAAATGGCAGTGAATCCATACTCATGACGCGTGTCAAGACTATATCCAACGACTATTCCACAACCAGCCAATGAACATTTCGGGACGTACGACGCAATGAGGGGGAAAGGGGGATCAACACGTAAAGAATTATAGACTATGAAATTGTTGAAGGCGGAACACGCGCACAGATCCCGTGGCCACCGAGATGCTTCTCTAAAGCTAGGGGGACGTATGCGGTGGTAGTCTCGTAATAATAAGTTTCGTCTCCTTTTTCGTTTTGGCTCATAGATTGATTTCTTGGTTGTGTGACCATGTCACCAAAACCTGATACTATCGCGTGAAATCACCAACTGTGTATCCGCAACACGGGGTAAAGGAAGAAACAGTCAGCTCGATCCTTCCTTCGCTTTCTCAATTCCGTCCCATTCTCACCCCCCTCCCTGTCTCTGTCAACACATTCCTAGCTGCTCTTCATTCGTTGTAGACTCTGGTCAACCCATGCGTCCAAAGCAGAATCGTCCCCGCATTCTCTCACTTGTCTATCCACCACCCCCTTTAGCACTTCTCCGGCAAAGCCAACAAAGTTGTGTCGGCGCAGAGCATTCTCAAAGAACCAGTCGCAGCGTTTTCGATGCTCTCTAGCCAGGAGCTCGTCGTCGCCACGCTCGTGGGCTCGTAGGCGCAGGTCCCGACACATGGCGAGGAGATTGAAGCGAATCTCGGTTGCTTCGTAGCGAGCGACGCGGCGCTGCAGCACGTCGACAATCTTCGCGGGAAACGATTCCGTGTCGCACGGCCCATGGGAGATAGGAGCTGGCTGCAAGCCGTCCAGCTCGTACAAAGTGCCGTTGATAGGTGTATACGCAATAAAGTGGAACGCATCCTCCGGCTCGCCCGTCCCCTGCGTCTCGTCGGCAAAGGGACTGCTTCTAGCGAAGCTATTGTGCACCGTCCTGATCAAATCAGAGTTGCTCAACGCCTCGCCACGGAAATCCGGCGGTAACACCATGGCGAAGTCTCGAAAGTCCTGCATTTGGGCACCAATCTCGACGCCATCGCTCGTCTTGTTCATAAGCACGCTGAGCAAAGCTTGCGTCGCACACGCATTTTGAATCGTCTGGCGGGCAAAGAAGATTTTCTGTGAGGCCTCGTGATCAAAGCTGCCGTCGATTGGGCCGTCCAATGAAGCATACGGTCGGTCGGTCGGGTACTTGAAGAGGAATATGACTCCGTAGATCGGTTGCAGCGTTACAAGCTCTGACGGATCAAGGGTGAGAAGCTCTTCAAACTGAACGTCTTTGACCCCGAGGTTTTCGATGAGGGAAGTGAAGACGCCCTTTACTTATATAGAACAACAAAGAACAGACAAAACAAGCAAGTTGGATGGTTTGGTCAGCATGGCTCTTGGTGAAGCGGATCGCTTGTGCATGGACAAACCGCATCGGACTCGACTATTTTCTTGCTTGCTTAGAATCGTCAGTCAGCTAGCAAATTGGGCGGAAAAAGGCCTACTGGTGTTCCAACCGCCACTCATGTCTGCGGCGTAGTAGAAGACCGCTCCCTTTCAGGACGGAGATTCTATTACGATATTCGGCCAGAGTGCAAAAAGCTCACGATGCTGTTTTTGCGATCGCTGATTGGTCCGCAATGGGTATGTAGAGTATCATAAATGTTAAAGCAGAGGCAGAAGCAATGGGCAATGAAGAGGAACGGTGCGGCTGATAACCTGCTTGTTGCGTTGAGAAGTTCACACACCCACGTACCTACTGATTAGATAAGAGGCCGATGCTAGGAGCCTCTACCGCCAGGCAAACCTCAAGGGTGAAGTGATGTTTCGTGGCCTACTTTTTAACCTCTACATACTCTCCATCGATTGGACTTCGCCTTGCTTTGGCCACTTTTCTTCATTTTGTTCTTGATTTGCTACCTTCCGCGTTGAAACATGTACACGCTGATGTTTGCATCATTCGTAGTGCCGGAGCGGCAGGCAACGCTCTACTCATCATACATATCTTTCAGGCTGCTTTTCGATATTATGTCCCCATTGTGAGGTACCCTAACGAAGTTGTTACCGTTGCAGGGAGGTGAGGAAAATTGTTAAGCGTCCGCGTCAATGTATGCACCCTGCAACCCATCCTATTCTCCCATTACTTCCCTCGTCCACTTATAAGAGGTTGCAATTTGCAAGACTTTACAAGGCAATAAGATCATCTACGACGCCATCTCTATCCGGATATCCGTCAAACTCCTCCCGATGTTGTCCATCCCGTGGTGATTGCGCCTCAGCCTGTGTTCCTCTCTCATTATTGTTGTTATCGCGTCGGTCTCTGTTTGTTTGAAGCCCAATGCTCTCGGCAATAGGACTGGCTGTCGTTGCTGCCGCGTCTTCTGCTTCTTCTTTTTCTTCTTCTTCCTCTTCTGCTATTGTTGTCGTTGTTGCTGCTGCCGCTGCTTCTGCTGCTTCTCGCCTTCTGGTTTCTTCAGCTTGAGCTGCTGCTTCCAAAGTAGCTATGTGTCGTTCCGCGATGCCTGGGGCAATGCTAGCTATGAACAAGAGTCCAGCTCGCTCCAGTCTTCGCAGTTGCACGCCGAGCCAGCTCTGGCGGTCATGCTCACCTACCAATCTCGCGGCCAACTGAGCAGGCTCTAGCTCTGCGGTACCAGTGAGTGGTTGGCGTTCTTCTGCCGTACCAGGACCGGTTGGCGGTCGCTGCCGTCCCTGTATTTGTTGCTCTGGAGTGGGAAGCAAGTTCGCCAGGTGCCTCCCAATAGGCTGCCAAGCGTTCTCGGCAAATGCGTTTAGCATACCCGTGCTCAGAAGGAAAACTACGCCGGCGAGACTAATAACCGTGAGCCATCTTGTCCAGGTTGCACCTGGCGTCGTGAACAGCCAGACAAAAACCGCCAAGCGCACGAACAGCCAAATGTGAGGCCACACTCGTAATAGCATGGGCGGGATGCCCGCCGCCGGTGCCGGGTTGGCCGGGTGCAATCCAGGTTGCTGGGCGGCGGGGACGGGGGCGGCAGCAGCAGCGGCAGCAGGTGTAGGCGCTCGTTGGTCGGCAGGTCTTGTTGCATTATTGTCCGGTTGTGGCTGTTCTCCCGGTGTTTGGCCCGGTCGCCACGGGACTGGCATCTGTACAAGCCGTGCCCCTGGTGGTACTAGTTCTTGATAATGATTATGTTGTTGATGCTGCAATGGCAGCTGTTGAGAGAATGTTTGGGGATTTGGCTGATAAGTGGCACCTTGGGCTAAGTTTGGAAAGCTTGCGGCGGTTCTAAGGTGAGGCATACTCGTTTGGTGCCTCATTCTGGGCGTATAGTATGTTTCAGCAGTTGCATTGTTTATTAAAAGGGCGCGGGGTCCTTCTGGCGATGACAAGATGTACACGTCCACGCCTTGCCTTGACGGAGTGGAAGGAATTCCCGACGGCGCAGAAGCGTTGGCAGTTGGATACCTCATATTCGGTTCGGGAGTCGCCCGGCCGCTTCCGGACATTGGGACACCAGAGCTGAGAAATGAAGTTGTGACTCCAGGTTGGTTCAAGGGTCGGCCGTGAACAGAAGCCCCCGAAGCAGTTCTTTGCATTGTGCTTGCCACCGTCGTGGGTGATGGATTGGCGACTACTCCTCGGAATATATTTTGAGCCTCAACGGTAGATAATGCGGCTTGTTGGCCTTGATCTGCCGCCCTGATGATAGCTTCCACATGAACCTGGTACAATTGGCCATTTGTTCCACTTGTTTCCCGGTGAACTGTATGGGTAGGCGCTGGACTGGCCCTGCCATTCTGGTCCGTTTGACTTCCAGGAGCCTGGCCGTAGCCTGCGCCGACGTCTCCGATTCCTCGCATACCCATGTGAGCTCGACCACGCTGGTTCTGATGCACAATAGCTCTGGCCATTGCTTCGCGCTGAATCTGACTGATCCAATTGGTCATGTTCTGATGCTGCTGTTGGAAGGTAGCGGTGGGGTCTGTAGGAAACGCTGTCGGGTTCGGGGCTGGAGACGGCATACGGGTGTGAGACCCGGCTGCGGCGGCAGGTTGAGAGTGCGTTCGTCTGCTGAATCCCGCGGGTGGCTGTGGCCCGAAATGTAATAAGTGAGAAGAGATGGAAGAAGCTGGAACTGTCGACGCCGAGGTTGCTGAGGCTTGACTAGGCCCAGCTATAGGGTTTGGATCACGTCCCGCTGTAGGTACGAGGCTAGGCGAGTGGCCGTCGACAGGATCCCGGACTACGAGGTGAATAGTTTGGCGATCCAGTGTCCGCAGCTGTCGAGAGCATCCCATATGGTCAATCTCATAAAGATCTGTACAGCCGGGATTTGTTGAGGAAGATGTGCTAACTCACAGATTCCGCGCCAAATATATCCAACAAGCTATCTGCCTCTCGTAAAAGGACCCGCCCGCGGTGAATCAGCCGCTGGCTATCATCAGGGGGCCGCGTTGGAAGCGCATGGCGAATTTTGTCCTTCAATTGTTTGATAGTAGTCGCAGCAGGAAGCTCAGGATATAGAAGCGGGCGATCGACGCCAACAGATGGAGAGACAATCTGAAGGTTGACTACAAGCGCGTCGGAGGCGCCGGAATCAGTCGGCTCCGTGGTTTGTTTTGACAGTCCTGACGACATTTTCAACTACTTCACTGATATGCAATGTAGATGGAAGAGCGCAGAGGCACTTGGATGATAGCCGACTATGCCCAAGTTGCCTCCGATATCTGTCAAGGTAAAGTGAGGGCAACGCCGGCGGGTCAAGACGCCCGTGTCCCGGATGTCGGACAGCAGCTTCCAAGACGCGACAACAGCCTGTGCGAATGCGGTGGATCGCCCAGCAGAAAGATTGAGAGAGATGTTGTCTCAATCTTGGCAATTGGTGAGTGCAGATAGCTTATACGCGGTATTTATGAAAGGAAATTCGAGAGGAAGCAAGTGCTGATCAGGATTAGGACAAGACGTGGCATGAGCAACGAACGACGTGCAGACTTAGGTACGTACCGTGCTTGCGTCTTGTGACTTGTCATTGGGTGAACGCGGGGGGTTGCTTTATTAATCAGCGCGCCGCGGCACGGCAGAATCAGATGTCGAGGGTGAAAGTGGCAAAAGAGTCAAGACTTGAAGTTGCCGTTGGTCATGATGAACGCAATCGCGTGCTGCGTGCTCGACAAATGAGATCACGCTTGGCGCAATATCCGAATTCTTTTTTCTCTCTGGTGCCAATTGCCTGCGGTGATTGCCCGTAATCGAGTTTTCGGTGGCGACAAGCACAAATTACAATGGCCTCTCTGAGCGTTGGCTCTGGCCATGCCGTGAGACGCCAGGGATGGGCGTCTTCCATGCGCTCGCCTTATTCCAGCTGTCGAAATCAGCTCCTCATAAGCATCACAAGGCGCGGCGCGAAATCGCGATCGTCGTTTCGAACACCAGGTGCAGTGCGCAACTTTTCCACAAACTCTGGCAGGCGCCCGCGGTTCTCGCAGCGTTTGAGCGAGGCTCTTCGCAGGAGCAAGATCACCTGGTATCACATCCCGGTCGGCGTGGGAATAGGATTTCTTGGTCTTGTCCAGTTCTATAAGGTGACCGCCAGAGAGGAACGAAGGCGCCAACAGGAGGCTGGTGGCGACGCGGACGACAAGCCGAGGACAAGGTCCAAGATTCGGCCTGAGGGACCGTGGTAAGTCTTGACCGCCAAGGGCCGCGGCATCTCGCATTATTCCGCCGCACACTAATGATATTTTCGTTCCTCCCTTCCTAGGCAGGTCCAAGTGATGTCAACCCTGCCACTGAAGGCGCTATCACGACTTTGGGGCAAATTTAACGAATTGACAATCCCTTACTACCTCCGTGTGCCAGGCTTCAAGCTCTACTCGTTCATCTTTGGCGTCAAGTATGTGTCTGAGCTTGTTCCGATATACACTGATTCTTCCACTCCTCGACGATACTAGAGGCGATTGAGCTTGTTTCTGACATGGCATTCGTTCAGTCTCGATGAGGTTTCCGAACCAGACCTGCATATCTACCCGAACCTAGCTGCCTTTTTCTACCGGACCCTGAAGCCGGGCGCTCGAACCGTTGATTCCGACAGCCGCGTTCTTGTCTCACCCTCGGACGGTAAAGTCCTGCAATATGGCCGAATCGAAGGGGGGGATATCGAACAAGTCAAAGGAATGACGTACAGCGTTGACGCTCTGCTTGGCCAAAACACACCTACCGCCAGCATATCGTCGGCCCAGAGCGCACCATCCGACTATCAGGAGCATCAAGGGGCAGCTCGTCAAGGCCAAGACATTGTACAGCAGGAGGAGGAATTTGCGAGAGTAAACGGCATCTCGTACACTCTTCCAGACTTGCTGTCGGGCGGCCCGGCGGATGATGAAAAGCAAGTGCAAGATCAAACACCTGATGCCTCAACCGAGGTCTCGCAGCGTGCCGTGACAGAGGTCCATGCCGAGCTCGCTCTCGGCGAGAAGCCCTGGTATGACATGCTGTCCTCAGACAGGAGCACGTCCCTTTACTATGCGGTCATATATCTGGCGCCGGGCGACTATCACAGATTCCACTCGCCAACAAATTGGGTGGTGGAGCGACGACGTCACTTTCCCGGTGAGCTCTTCAGCGTGTCGCCGTACCTACAGAGAACACTCCCAGGCCTATTCACACTGAATGAGCGCGTCGTGCTCCTGGGCCGATGGCGCTACGGCTTTTTCAGCTATGTCCCCGTTGGGGCCACCAACGTCGGCTCCATCAAAATCAACTTTGATCGCGAACTCCGAACAAACAGCCTGCTCACCGACACCGCAGCCGATCAGGCGGCTGAAAAGGCCACCCAGCGGGGGGGGCAGTATCTCGGCTTCGCGGAGGCGACCTACGAGAACGCCAGCCCCGTTCTCCGCGGGCACGCGCTTCGACGAGGTGAGGAAATGGGTGGATTTCAGTTGGGCAGCACCATTGTTCTGGTATTCGAGGCGCCCACGGAGAAGACTGGGCTGACTCAAGACAAGACGAAGCAATCGTCGACAGGGTGGCATTGGACGGTGCAGAAGGGGCAAAGGATTCAGATGGGACAGGCACTAGGGCGCATAATAGAAGATTGAGGATTTCGGGGTGGATGAGATGGAAAATAATCACCCCCCACATGGAGGATATCCTCATTATAATACTAAAGCTTGAAACTATATTCATCTAGTTGGGAGAGGCAGCAATCAATAATGCTCGAAATGGTTCTCTATTCGTCTAGATCTTTCGGTTGCACCATGTCCAGCATTCTTAATGAGAAAGGCATTACTTGAGAAAATAAAGGGCAAAATCAAGTCAATGCATCCAGAGTCAAAGTGTTGGTGCATAATGACAAGAGATCACTTTCTTATTCAGACTCAGTAATGCGCCGCGGCGTCTTCTTCCCTGCTGATTCCGTCTCACTTGCCCCCTCTCATCACTATCTTTTCCGTGCAAGAATCTCATTCATTTCTCTTCCCCTTCGCACAGCCACCAGATTCCTGGCACCTACTCTCAGGCACCAAAGACTTTGACGCGCTCCTCGAGAGGCTGGAAATCCTTGTCGCCAGCTTCCCCAGCCCGCCCACCAAAAACGAGCTGCGCATTAAGAGTCCAGCTCTTGGGGAGGTTCCATGTCTCGGTGACCTTTTCATCAATGAGCGGGTTGTAATGCTGCAAGTTCGCGCCCAGGCCTTCGAGCTCCAACGCCGTCCACAAAAAGAACTGCTGCATGCCGGCACTTTGAGCAGCCCAGGTAGGGAAGCGGTCCGCGTAAGTGGAGTATGAGGTCTGCATGGCCTTAACGGCGTCCTGATCCTCGAAGAAAAGCACCGTGCCGGCCGCGTTTTTGAAGCCGGTCATGCGGTCCTGTGTGGGCTGCCACTTGTCGTCGGGGACGATTGCACGGAGAGTAGATGTGGTCAAGTCCCAAAGCTTGTCGTGCTCTGAGCCGAAGAGGACAAGGACGCGGGTGGTCTGGGAGTTGAAGGAGGTGGGGGTGTGGAGGGTTGTCTCATTGACGAGCTCCTGGATGCGGCTGGTGCTGATGGAGAGGGTCTTGTTGAGGGCGTAGATGGTGCGACGAGACTTGGCCATCTGCAGGAGCAGATCGGCGGAGAGCTTGGGAGCGGACATGTTGGTAGGCGGAACGGGTTGTTTTGGGTTGGTTGTATGTATTAGATGGTGTCTCTTTCCAGTGAGCACGTAGGTGGTAAAGGGCAAGCTGCCGAAACGGGGATGGCAAGGCCAGCACTAGGAACATCGGTCTCTTATATATCCCACCGCCTAACGGCCAAACTCTCTCCCACTTTCTCCTCCCTTCTCGGAGCCGGCAGCCGTGGTGTAACAGGCTTCTCGTTACGTCATTCGCCAATCGCACCTCACCCCACCCAAGTTTCAACCTTGAACCGACAAGTTACGCCGTAGGTTGTACATATGTATGTATGTACATATGTATGTCATACCTAGGAGGTACCTAATGTGCTGGTCCAGGGGTTCAGTGGACCGTCCGACGCGAGTGACGATCGGTTTCGTTGTCCGTTGATGAATAATCCGAGCGGTTCCCGCCTCTGACTGGTCGGCTTAGCCAAACGCGGGCTCGCGGCCCTCCTCGAGTCCTGTACTCCGTATGTATACCTAATGTACGGAGTACATAGTAAATCCCAAGTACAAGCCCTATTAGTAATCGCGACTGTGCCGGTATGCTTACAAATTTCACGGCGGGCTTGGGGACGGGATGACAAAACGTCCCTGCTTAATCTTTCCTCTTTCTCTTGTGAAGAAAGTTGGTGCTAGTGACGGCTCTTGTTGACAGTGCTCCGCTATCATACCTGATGCTGGCTAACTTGACGTGATATGAAATCGATCAAACTCTTTGACCCGTCGGCACCCGATAAGAGAAGAGACATTAGAAAAGAATGAAGAAACACAATGAACGGAAAGAGCCCTTGTGTTCCAGTGTAGTTACTAGTAGCACATTTCTACCATGAACCTAGCGTCGTCCTTGTGATGAGGTGAATTGCCGTCCCACAATGCCCTGCGCATTTCGGTGAATCATGTGTAGACCCAGACATGACCATCCTTGCGGTACGATAGCGACACAGTAGAAGTAACCGCGATTGAGAAGCTTCATTCTCTACCAAAGAGACACTCTGCAATCCTGTAATCCGATGCAGACACAGTATCCTATCAATGAAGTGTGTGCCCGTATAGAGTACCTCAAGATGAAACTCCGACTATGATCGTCCCAGAAAGAAAAGGAAAACACACAAAGGCCCCAGCTCATATCCAATAATGTACATGTTCCCATCTTGCCAAGTGGCAGTGACAAAACAGATGAATCAACGGCCCTATCTAGTTGTACAGAAAGGCGTGCTTCTACAGGCGTTGAGACACGATTCTTATATATAGACGTGGTCCAGTCACCAGGTCTCAGCAATATACTGGCCAGCCTCCTTTTTAAGTTGCCAAAATTTTTTGGCCTCTTCACGTTCAAGGTTCCCCTTGCGCATGGCAACTTCCACGAGGGCATCCTCCACTCCTTCGCCCATGCCTTTGGAACTACCGCAAACAAATATGCGACCGTCTACGGAGTTGGCGATGTACCATACGAGATCGGCCTGATTGAGAACCTCCTCTTGAACGTATCGTCCTTCACCTCGGCGACTTTGCACGACACGCTTAACCTCGTCCTCGTGGACGCCCCATTCGCCGCTGTATATTTCATCCACAAGTGAGTCTCGAACTCCCTGTAGGACCCAGACTTTATTTGCGCAGTTGGCCTGCTTCAAACGCCGCTGAACGAATCCGCGGAAGGGAGCTATACCAACGCCGGCGCCAATTAGAAGCATAGGCCCATCTGAATTGAACTGTTTCGCCAGGGGATTGGCCATGAGGCCCTTGAACAATGGGATGTAGATCTCCGGATTCTTCTCGCCCATTTCTTTTATTTGAATATAACGGCGGGCCTGACGCTCGAAGAAGCCTGACCCGACGCCCGTGCGAAGGCCCTTCTGCCAGTCGTTCGTCTCGTGAACAGTGACAGCGATTTCGATGAGGCGATGCTGCTTCTGGTCTCTGATCTGAAACGACGCATGAGGGTCATTCGACAGCGAGTAGAAACGCGGCATCAGCGGCTGTAGGCAGGAGAGAAGCTCATCCATGGGCGGGTGGGAGCTGGGAAAAGCGTGTAGAAGTTGAGAGATGGTTATGTGAGGGCCAGTGCGAAAATCACAGAAGACACCCTGCCCTTCTGCCGAGCAGAGGAACATGAGAAGCTTCTTCTCGTTCTCTTCGTCGGCGTACTCTGCGAGGACCCGGAGCAGTGGTTTAGTCGGCGGATATGACTGAAGATCGGTACACCAGGTGAGAAGCTCACGACGAGTTGTCACAAGTTCCCTCGGCATGTCATCACCCCACACTGTCGGATATCTACCCTTGGTTGTAGCCAGGAGCACTGGCTTGTCGCGAAGGAATCGCGGTACCATGAGGGCATCAAGCACATCCTCAACCATGTCCTCGCAGTTGGGAGCCATGACACCGATGGCTCCTCCAACCTTGAAGTCTGTACCGTCCTCTTCGGGATATTCTGTGATATCAAGATCAAAGTGGTACGTTCGCTTCTCCGCACCATCCTTGGTCAACTCCCTGGCCGCATGGATCTTTGCTGGATAAACATGATATGGAGGATGTGGTTGAACAAAATTGGGAGGGTTAACGGCCGTGTTGACGGGTGCAGCCTTTCGATCGAGCGCATCTGATGTGGACGCCGTGCCAACATCAATGACAGAGTCGCGGTCCGAGTCGAGAAAGATGCCAGAATCGCTGGGAGACGACCCCTGTGGGGTCCTGGGGGGGATGTTCAGGGAGATGGTTTTCTCCGGCATACCGGCAATGTTGGTCAAACTTATAGGAATATCGCCAATCTTGAGACCGAACGATCGGAACGCATCGTTATCTGGTAAGGGCACAGTCTCGTACTCGACGCCAATGCGGCGAGAGCCCATTAAGCAACAGCCCCCGCCACAGCATCGTCCAACATATTCGGCAGTTGTCTCGCCAGTAATGCGCTGGATATCGCGGGCATTCTGCGCAATTAACCTCGTTGAAGCTCGACGCGGGCGCGATTGGGTCCGTGCCGTGGACTCATCTTGGTCGTCTGACTCCTCCGAATACGTCAACGATGGAGCATCTGACGATGCGTTGGGCTCGGAGGGGATGCAATCAGACGTGGAGGCAGCGAGGCCTTGCGCGTGAACCGAATTTGGGCTCATACTAGGCATGCGGGCGGTGTTTATTATTTGGAAAAATGCCGGAGACGGATCAGATCAGGATAGGTGGTAGGGGTTGGGGGCTTAGAAAAGCAGAAGATTGATGCGAGGTGTCGGGCGTTTAAGACAGTCAGCTACGGCGACTGCTGCACATGTCGGTGGCGTCGATACTGTCGACCACAGAGGCTTTGTAGGACTGGACGGGCTCTGGGATCGGGAGACTGTAAGATGTTGCAGCGGCCGATGGGCGACGAGGCCCCAGGGTTTTCAATGCGTAACCCGGGTGGAGACGCCACTCTGGCGGGGTGGCGGGCGAGGGGCGTGTGGCACGTGCATGACGCCTCGACTTGCACTTGCAGTACCTATTGCAGTTCATCGATACCACGCCATGGCTCTGGAGTCTGGCCCCTTCCCAGTGCAACCTTGAACCAACAGCCCCCCGCATTTGTCTAATGCGTTGTCTGTTGAATTCTCGTGGCAACTTCGTGCCACGATCCTTATCACAGGCGCTCACCGACTTGTTGCCTTGTTGACTTGTTGGGTTGGAGGCAACTATGTATGTATGTAGGTACATACCTACATACCTACATACTCCGTATGTACGGAGTATGTACTCTGTAGGCTAACGGCTCTTGACCGTTACTGGAACAGGGATGCGGTAACTTGTAAGGCGACATCTCACGCGTTATCAGATCATCTTATCAATCAACCGACTCTGTACATACATATGTACATACATTATATACATAGGTACATAGGTACCTAGTGTACCTACATAACCTACCAGCCTTCGTTCCGGTTCACCCCCACGGTCCACATGCGCCCATCCTCGCATTTCGCGACGTGAGACAGCCGATGCCTACCTAAGGAGTACATACCTATGTACCTCATACTTCTCCGAGTCTTGAAAGTTAACACATCGAAAGCCGTTGCCACAAGGATTTGGCCCAATGGCATACATCATCTTATCTATCGTCAGCATCGCGATCTCGCTTTTGAAGCTATAACAAACTTACTTCTATTTCTTTCGATATCTCGAGTTGCAAATGAGCTCCCTATCGTCCTCATTATCGCAACGACCTTCGCGTACGACACAGCCATCGAGCGCCCGGCTTTGCGCGTCAAACAGCCAAGCGTGGCTTGCCTCTTGACCTCAGTCAGAAGATGAAGATTCTGATGGCTCTGTAGTCGTCTGTTGCGCCATTACGTTGTCAAATGCGATCGTGACAGCGATGTGGACAGCGTCGTTCTGGGCGCTGAAGATGAGCTCGGAAGCGTCCATCAGAGACAAGTGCTCAGCTTCTTTGCAACGTTCACCGCTAACTATTGCCACAGCTTGATTGCCTCAAAAGCACTGGTTGCCAGCTTTTTCAGGGCCTCAATGCTGTTGCATACTTCTCAGAGCCATCACCGGTCACTGTCTCATCCGCCAGTTGATCATCGAGCTCACGAGCGATATTATGGGGGCAAGCTTCAGCGCCTGGGAGGCCCGCAACAGCGGCAAATTGGCGGAGCATTCCGCCTCATGCACAGCAATCGAGTGTCTCAATTTCGGGCGCCAAGCACGCCCATTGATGCCGACAGTAGCTTTAGGTTTCTTATCCACGCGACAATAAAACTGGGCCGGCGGCAGCGTGCTGTATGATAGCACAAATAGTCGGTAGACAGAAAAAACACGACCATCGCGGCTCTTCTCTGTGAGCTTCCATGGAACGAGGTTCCTGGTTCGTCTCCAACTCTATGATTGGGCTAGAACAACGTTCACATTCGGTTTCGTCTTCGAGCTTACGGTCGCTCAGCTACCGCCACAATATTACAAATTACAATACATGTAACATACCTACCTACGGTGGTCACATATCTATGTATGTACATACATACCTACCTACACGTCAGAAAATAGAGGAGGAGCGGTGGATGCAAAAAGGCAGCAGAGGTCCTCACAACACCTCAACTGCACACAAAGACGATGATCGACAACAAAGAATCAAAAGACAACATTTACTCCTCAAGCCGCATAATATATCATCATTCTTTGACCACCAGGCTGAGATCCAGCGAATCCTGGACAATCCTTGAAATCGCACACTTTGACTTCCAACTTTCACGTAATTGGCGTTCATTTTTTCAGATCTGCCCGACGTCCATAAAGCATATAGCATACACAAAAGCCCAGCCCGTAACGCCTTCACGCCATGGCAGAACAACTCGGTCAAATAGCAGAAGACAATAAAGAATCCCGGATACCAAAGATAAGATAGGAAAAAAACGAAGACAGACACAAATGCAGATCGTTGATGCAGCACATCAATATCGACCAATGAACTACCGAGCAGCCGATTCCAAGTTCACTTAGAATAAGAACGTGAAACAAGTCAAGCAACTCCCTCTCCACGAGGGTGTTCTTTTAGTGCTCTAGGACTTATATCGCTGGTATTCACCTGCAACCAGACAATGATCGCGTTCAAAGGGTTCTAGAAACGGGAAGTTAGTCGCGAATCCAGTTTGAGAAAATAATGTGTACGATGGGCAACTTACCCAGAGTCATCTGATATTTTGGCTTGATGGATTCAGCCCGCATCTTCTGGACTTCATTGGCAAAAACTTCGGCAGGGGGGGCCGTGCTGTCAATGCAGTTGGCCTTGATAGAGATCACAATGCCGCCTCCAACCTTGAGGAACCAGTTGGCGTTCATAGCAACAATACGGGCCTGGTCGGGCTGCGCAACATCTGCGAAGATGACGTCCACCATTGGAACGATCATACGGTAACGGGTGGGCTGACGAGCGTCCTCGACAATGGGTACAACGTTGGTTCGCTTCGAGGCCATGTTGATGAGGTCACGGCCAGATCGGTGCGAGAACTCAACGGCATATACGTAGCCAGTAGGTCCAACCAAATCAGCAACGTGGGAAACCGATGTACCGGAGGCACCACCGAGATACAAGACGCGAGAGCCGGGTTTCATGTAGATGTTATCGGCGCCGCCAGCGATGGCCGCGCAAAGCTTGCTCCGGAAAGGATTCCACATGCGGTACTCAACCTTCGTCGTTGTGGAAGTACCATCATCGTTTTGAACAGTCTCGTCGACTGAGATGCGCTTCTCGCCATAGACAGACTCGCCGGGAGTGAGATTTCGAGTGGCAATGCCATCTTCTTTGCCACCGCGGACAACGAAAACACCAGGGTGACGGTGGGGCTCCTGTCAAGGCGCCCATGTTAGTTTCAGGGTTGGTACACCTGGCAAGATGCTTGTGTTTTGATGTTTGCCTTTTGAACGGGATGTGAAGTCAGAGGGCCGGTTGACGTACAACAATGACCTTAGCGCCGCCCTTTTGTCCAGGTTTGCCGCCTCCGCGAGCACCGCCTCGAGCACCGCCTCGAGGTCCTCCACGGCCTCCACGACCGCCAAAGGGAGCGCCACGGCCACCTAAATTCATCACGTCAGAATCAATAGAATCAGCCTATTCAGGTCAGTCTCGCGACAGAATGAAGCATACCACGAGCACCACCTCGGCCACCACGATCACCGCCGCCAAAACCTCCTCGGCCACCACCTCCTCGACCGCCTCCACGACCTCCACGCATGCCGCCGCCGCCGCCGCGGGGAGCGCCTCGAGCACCGAAAGCCATTTGATGATGTGTTGTGATCGAAGGATGTAAGAGCTGCAGAAGAGCTGTTGGCTACAGCACTATTGGACACGCTTCAAAGTGCTCTTGTGCACCCTTGATGGTTGTTGTGGAAATTGCCGCGGGTATGGATTGGGTTTTGAGGCGAAGTTCTGCAAGATCAAGATCAGAAGAAATTTTTGAAGCTTTTTGCCTTGGAGCTTTTTTCTGCGGAGAGCCCACTTATAATCCATTCTGGGTTAGAGCAACTTTGAGGCTGGATCCCTGCACGATCCGATCTTTTTCCATCTGGGTGCCGAGAACAGAAGCCGCGTCACGTGCACGATGGGTACATGCACAAGCCAGTTGTAATTCAGTGTGCGATAATTGAAGACGGAGTCAACGACGATGCGATAATCACCCACTTTCTGCATTATTTCGTACAATAAATGCCGTAAAACGTTCCAGCTGAACGAGTGTTTTTCCAGCTTTCGAGGTTTTCTGGTGAGTTTTCCACGTGCATCTGTTGTCGGAGGAAAGCTAGCTGTGGAAGGCCCCCGGACTGACCAGGGAGGGCAGCCAAACCCTAACCAATCGCCCAATTGGTAAGCGAGCCATCGATAGCCTCCCAACGCTTGAGTGGGGTGGAAAAGTTCTGAATATACCAACTCTCAGACCGTGAACTCACGCCGTCGAATCCGTAACCCCTTTCAAGTCGTCGAGATGGTGAGTGTCCTCCCCTGCGATGAAGAAGAAAATAAACGAGGATCGTTGCCGGAGCAGAAAGTTGAGCGACCATCTTGTTCTGCCTTGTCAAAGTGCTGTTGAACATGGCGTCGTCGCGATTCCGATTGAAATCTGGAAAGCGAACGACGAGAAGATGACGATGCATCGGGCAATAAACAACGACTGACAAGCGCGTGTTTCTTCTTCTGCCGGTCAACAGGTTCGATACGCCGCCACCGAGATCCAGTCCTCCAAGTCGGCCCGCGCCCGCGGTGCCTTCTTGCGAGTCTCCTTCAAGAACACCCGCGAGACCGCTCAGGCTATCAATGGCTGGAAGCTGCAGCGCGCTGTTGCGTTCCTTGAGAACGTCAAGGAGCACAAGGAAGCTGTCCCCATGCGACGATACGCCGGCAGCACTGGCCGTTGTGCTCAGGGTACGACCTCCTCTCCCAAACGTGTTTTCGAATTGCTTCGCGTTGCAGGACACGACACCGAAATCTCTGTCCGTCGATTGCCACGACGCCTTCACAAGTGAGCCAGCCTGGACTGTTGGGTCTAGAGAGGCGTGTGGCTAAACAGAGATGATCGTGTCGTGGTTTCCTAGAAGAAAAGCTGTGGAGAACGGAAGCTTTTAACTGACAGCGACTCTAAACAGGCAAGCAATTCGGTGTTTCCAAGGCTCGCTGGCCCGTAAAGTCTGCCCAATTTCTGCTGGATTTGCTGAAGAACGCCGAGTCCAACGCAGATGCCAAGGGCCTTGACACTGGCGCTTTAATTGTCAAGCACATCCAGGTCAACCAGGCCCCTAAGCAGCGCCGCCGAACATACCGTGCTCACGGTCGAGTACGTTTCTTTCCATCTCAGCTCAGTTCATATTATCACCTACGCGACGAAAAGAAAATGACACGCGGAAGTGTATCAAACAAAGGAGAGAACGACGGTTTTCTAACATTTCACAATAGATTAACCCCTATATGTCCAACCCTTGCCACATCGAGCTTATCTTGACTGAGGGAGACGAGGTCGTTCAGAAGTCCAGCGAGGTTGTCGGTCGTGATGAGGTTCGTCTCAACTCGAGACAGCGTGGTGCTCGTCTTCGCAAGGCCATCACTGCCGCATAAATATGACGAGAAAAGGCGTAGACATGGACTGGTTTTTGTGTTGAAGGCGCAGGAAAACTTGAGAAATCTGGACGTGTTTTCAGGGCGATTCGTGGCTTTCCATCTCCCGGTGTATCTTAGGCTACTGTGAGAGCATGGCACCGAACGGCAATTGCGTTCA
The DNA here is from genome assembly GCA_018360215.1 of Claviceps spartinae. NCBI lineage: Eukaryota > Fungi > Ascomycota > Sordariomycetes > Hypocreales > Clavicipitaceae > Claviceps > Claviceps spartinae. The sequence goes on along the minus strand of SRPX01000202.1, from coordinate 1,899 downwards.
TTTTGGCATTTGATCGTTGTCGATTTTTACTTCCAAGGCTCAACTCTGACCCAGTACGATCAGGCATGTATCCTGAAGCCAGTGATTTGGTTATGTACCTTTCTTGTTGCACAACTTTGGACTTGATGCTCAATCAGGCCTTTGAACTTTGATGCGCGCGGAAGGCGACGGCCTCGGAATGTTGTGATAACAGATTCGTTCTGTTGTACTGGAGCCATTCCTACAGAATTGTATCGTACACGAGTATGGCGGATATGGCACATGGTGCTACGGTGGCATGCCATCAATTGGCTAATGTGAAGGCGCCCGGGCTATAAATTGCCGATCCAATTTGAGGATTCTTACATGACCCCAATCACCATTTCGCGAGACTCAGTCGTGTATGTATGTATGTGTACCTATGTACATATCATATGTACATATAGTGCCGTCTGTGCAGGGGTGACAGTGCACTACATACCTATAACCATGGTCAAGCTGCTGCCATGCAACTTGGTCACTTGACCTTTTGGGCGGAACGGGCGATGATTATGCGTTCCTCACAATATGTACGTACATAGTATGTATTATGCGCTTGTACTGAGGCTTTCAATCAATGACTAAATAGTAACCACGGTGTCCATCTAGACTTTCTTCAATTAAATACCTAGACGCGTGATGAGTACCCATCAAATTGTTTCCTTGGCAGCTTCAATGGTGCCATTAAATCAAGCTTGATCTATCTGGACATAGCACGCCTTCGCATCAGCTTTCTTGACATCTAATCCCACAAATCGGCTTCCGGCTAAACATCATGCCTGGCAAGGAGCTTGTCTCTAGATTGTTGCATGTTCCAGCTCCTTGCAAATCCACCAATTCTCTCGCGGCCATACGGAAGACTTGCGTCTGTGTTCAAGATCGACACATCGACGGCGGCATAGCCGCAAGAGCAAGAGCGAAAGCATAGATGTTTCAGACGGTATTCTTCTCGTCGTTTCGTTTAGTTTGACCTGGCTTCGTTAGGAATTCTCTCCTCGACATCTTCCACCTTTTTCTGGCAGTCTTTCTGCTAGTCCTTCTGCATTCATGTCCAGTCTTTTCGCCTTAGGTCGCGAGGGCTACAGCGTGGCGAAAGCGTCAATTTTCCGGCTCGTGAGATTAAATCTGGCAAAGTCGGGGGTTTCAACTTTTGAGTCTCGAGTCCTCGACTGAGCGTTTGTGTCAGGGTGTAAAGGGTCTGCACGGAGTGAAGGTATGCTCAAGAGTCTGCCAGATAGTATTGGACTACAAGCTAGGGGTCTGATGGTGACGGTTTCGATCTCTGGCCTCTCACCAAACTATGTGAGCGGCCATCGCTAGATATCCTTTCCGTGTGCACATGCTTCTGCGCACATCACATGTCTCGCCACTCAGATACGTATGCATTACACGCTTTGCCACTCCTATACGTATGCATCGCATCACATGCTTTGCCACTGTCCTCATGCCTCTGACAGTGTGTCGCAGGGTACCTATATGGGGGGTTTTACCGCACATCAGAGTGGCCAGACGGCTGCGCCCATTCTTTTGTGCGATAGCATCACATGCCTTTGCCACTGACTTCATGCCTCTGACAGTCTGTCCACTTGGCACTGATGCTGTGGACCCCTGAAGCTGTCGACACATCCAGGGTCGATAACCATTGCTTCTCACCGATATGCGAATGATATCGGATCTGGGGTACGCAGAGGCTGCAGAATTCGGCCTCGTATGGCGCCCCTTATAAACCGATTGCTTTGTGTTGTCCGAAGGGCAATCACGCACCGGTTCCTTGCAGAGAGAAATGCAGAGTGTGTTTAGTCGGGTTGCATCTTGGTTGCCAGACGTCAGTGTCTCTTCTTGGTTGGCATGGGATCCGGTGGGCCAGAAGGTTCTAGATGG
>SRPX01000201.1:0-44709 GCA_018360215.1 Claviceps spartinae | reverse complement strand
GGTTGCCCATGCGGCTTCCTGCGACGCTGCGCCGAGACACTCGGTGAAAGTGTCGTACACTTTCCTCATAACCTTCGATAGTTTTTCCCGCAGCGGGATAATCAAGCCTTGACTGTCCATTGGCAGCGAATTGGCGAGGGCGTCGCGTGGCGGGCGAATTTTCAATTTTTTTTCGATTTGAGGAAAACCTCTCTGGATATATTGCTGTCAACGGCACTGATGGCGCTTCGCTGTCCCTTCCATATCAGGGTCTGACAGGTTCTCTGCACGAGCATGTTCTTCTGGGGTCTAATGACACCTGGATCTCCAACTCCACCGATTTTACCATCTTGCCCAGTCCAGTTCCCTCCAACACGACATTCACCCTCCCCAAACCTGGAAACGCTGGACCAGATGGCCTTGTGCCACAGCTCTCCGTCAAGCTCGCTCTGGGCTGCCCGATGATTCGCGCTGACATTGTCCCCCTCAGCCCCGATCCGAAGAACGAGACCCTGACGCACGAATTCTGGGGCGTCAAGACCATTGGCCAGCCACACAGCTTTCCTGCGCTGTGGAATCCCCGTGGACATATCGGCTTTCCCTGGGATGGACTTCTCGACTCTGGCAGCTATGCTCCCCCGGGTACGTACAAATTCGTTGTTCGTGCTCTTCGCATCAATGGTGATGCAAAGAAGGAGGAAGAATGGGATGTGAGCACATCTCCTGCTTTTTCTATCAAGTACCTGTAGATGGGATTTGAGATTTATTGTTGATGAAGATGGGCGGGAGTATCGAGCATTGAGCAATGAGCATGAGTCGGAGTCGGCTAGTGTTCCGAATAAGACGGTCCCGGGATGTCGGAGAATTCTCAGGACGTCCCGTTGTGACTCTCGCTATAAAGGTCCTGAGACAGCCCGGACTTGGTGCGAATCCTGGGACATTTTCATAGAGGCAGATCATCATGATAATTTTCTTCATATCATAAAGAATCGCTCGCAATCATTCGATTCCTCATCATCATTGTCGATAAGTTGGTCGCAGACCTCATCGTCTGCAGAAAAGTCGTGTTGTTGCGCCCCGCACAAAATTTCCTTCTTCAATAGCCGCAGCTCCTTTTCGTTTTTCTCAAACACCCCGAGCCACTGGCTCAGGCAGTGAGGCACGTACATCTTTCAATGATTTTGCAAGATAGTCGTTGTGATCGATGGTCAAGAGAGCGTTTTCTGTGTCTTTCCTGATTTGCTTGGTCTGCTTCTCTCGGCAAAAGACGCGTGCTTTTTCTGTCATAGAGACGATGGTTAGCTCACTACAGGAGTGAAATTGGTGAAGAAAATTACACTTGCCCGACTTTTGTCTGCTCTTTCTTTCAACTGTATTTCACGCAATCGATTTCATCCATGAGCTCATTCATAGCGCTCAACAAGATCGCTCAAGAAGATCGTGTGTCCTTTGACGGCCATTGCAGTCTCATCAAAAACTTCTAAGGACCCGTGGGTTAATTCCAATTCCAGTTCTTCCTAGTCTCGGGAGAACCGCCTCATGGAGGCCTGTGTCGGTGCTGATGGGAGTGTTCCATCCTTTCCAGGACATCAATATGCAATCCTCTAGCACAAGAGAGATTGGCGGCCTGGTAAAGGGTAGTACGGCCCAACCTTAGACCCGCTCCATCAAATTACCCCATATCCATCGTGTATCGTTGCCAGTTGGCTTCAATGCCATCTGGGGCGATTGGTTGAGCGCGAATCGCGATGAATGAGCTCATGGATGAAATCGATTACGTGAAAGCTCACTTCGAAAAAAAGAGCCGACAAAACTCTGGCAAGTGTACCTTTTCTCCCCGTTTTCACTCCTATGAAGCCTATCATCGTCTGGTCTCGCAGAGAAGGTAGGAGGTAGGACACGGAGTATTTACATATGTAGAACGCCGGACGGAAGGTGTTTTTTCGAACTTCGCAAGTAGCTTAGCGTTGCTTGGAAAGTTTCATCATTCATGACTCATGGAGTAAGTACATATGTACCTGCACATACACAGTCAAACCCCCTTAAAACGATATCATCTAAATGGCCTGCAGCCCATCGTTATACAGTCAAACCCCGTTAAGACGATCCGCAAAACGATTTCCTCGCTCTAACGATAAATTTGGACGAAATTTTCTGGAATTCCATACAAATAACGATAATAAACCCCACCTGAACGATGAGAATACGGTTTTGCTCGAAGACCACGACAGAACTTGTTTGAGTCTTCGACTCCTCTGAAGCATGTGAGGGTAGAATGGCTGCCCCCAAATGCCACCTCGAAATGTCAGCCACTGGATCAAGGCATCATCATGGTATTCAAGTCTGAGTACAAGAGACAATGGCTTTACTACATTCTGAATGAGTTTGAAGCAGGGACGCTCAACGAACTATGGATTCACTCCGAGCAATAAGATGGTCTATGGCAGCATGGGACAAAGTCTCTGGCCTCCAGCCCATCGTTTTATCGAGATATCGTTTTAACTTGTGCCGCTACCTGTGCGAGAAGAGAGGCGATCTCTGCAATAGACTCAGAGTCTCAGAGCATTGAAGAGCAAGAGCGGTTTCTGGTTGATCGCTTGGCGGGGTGAGAAGTGTTGAGTGTAACCAGCAGTTAGCGATAGCCGTGGGAGAGACTTTGTCCCATGCTGCCGTAAACTATCTTATTGCTCGGAGTGAATCCATAGTTCGTTGAGCGTCCCTGCTTCAAACTCATTCAGAATGTAGTAAAGCCATTGTCTCTTGTACTCAGACTTGAATGCCATGATGATGCCTTGATCCAATGGCTGACATTTCGAGGTGGCATTTGGGGGCAGCCATTCTACCCTCACATGCTTCAGAGGAGTCGAAGACTCAAACAAGTTTTGTTCAGCAAGAATGTGGCCGGAGAAATTGCCCATAAGGAGTAGTGCTTCCTTCCCGGGCTTGGTCTCACCAATATATCGATCAAACCAAAGGAGATACTGTTCAAATAGGAAGTCCGTCATCCAGGCTTTGCTGTTATCTTTGTAAATGCAGTTATGGGAAATTAGGTGGACGTTCTGTCTTCCAAAAGACCGAAGGTTTATGGCAGTACCGATAAACCAAGGAGGTGGCTTGTCAGTGCCAGTAGCATTGCAGGTGAAGTGTGCTGTGATACGGCACTTCATTTGCCTGCTTCCAGCAATGGATTGTGTGGAGAGGCCCGAGTTAGAAATTGACTTCCAAAAGAGGCCAGATTCATCGCTGTTATAGACGTCCTCGGGGTCATACAGAGCAATGATTTCCCGGATTGCAACGAGTTTCTCTTCAATAGCGGCATCGTCTACAGAGCTAGCTTCTCCGTGCCTCGTGCGCTGCTTGATATCGTGCCTGTTCTTGAATCTGTCCACCCATCCGTTGCTGAAATCTGGAAGCGGCAAGCCTTCGTAGCAGGTGAGTTCATTCCATAATCTCTCGGCTGTCATGCGTATGTGTTCAGTACTGAGGATAACTTTTACTTCGCATCGTTTAATCCATTCGAACAGGGCCGCCTCGAGCTCTGGCCAATAATCCTGCTTAATTCTCTGGGTGCCGTCTTTAATACCTTTTGTCGGATCGTCTAGATCCTTTAACTTGTCAGACAGGGACTCAGATACCGTGGCTTGCGATATGGGGTGACCGAATTTGTTGCATTACGCACATATTTGTGGGTCCAGTTATGTACCACTCCGATCTCCACTAATGGTACATCACTACGATCGCGCCATCATTCCTGTCGCTTCATCAGTTCTGACGCGCCATCATTCCTGACGCGCCATCATTCCTGTTCTCATGGCTTATCACCGTGAGGCTTATCACCATGATCTCACGATCCGTCATTCACGAGAGGTTATATCGTTCATGTCATTCACGAGATGTTATCTCATTCATGACATTCACGATATGGTATCCAGTGCATGACGTTCACGACATCTCATCGTAGCCACGTCATCAGGATACGGGAATCACTTGGTGTCATTCATGTATCTATTATCTTATATAGTCACACTCCTTCCACAGGATTCCGAGAGGGATCATCACAATATCAATCATCATTCATTGTGTGCGAAAGAATTGCTCATAGAACCAGATAGCTAGCTCGGCCTGCTTGATACGGGGGTATTTTGCATGCTGTTGTCGAAGGCGCAGTCGTTCGGCAGCGTTAATTGGAAACCTCTTGTACTGCTTAGGAGCCTTGAGAGCCTTACGAGCCATTGGAGCGATGAATTGGGTGAGATATTGCGTGAGGAATTGGGTGGAATGGGCAAAAAAATTGTGTCGCGATGACCCCGATTTAACAATATCACGTGATCTTTCGAGCAAAACCGTATTGTCATCGGGTCAGGGGTTTATTAACGATTATTTGTATGGGATTCCAGAATTTGGTCCAAATTTATCGTTAGAGTGAGGAAATCGTTTTGTGTCGGATCGTTTTAACAGGACTTGACTGTATGCAGTTACTACCTACGGAGTAATGAGTTAAGGCAGAAAAAGTTGGAACCAATGGTTCGTAATAAGCAGGGCTTTGGAGAACGCTTATTACTGTGATGAACTGGCCTAGGGTGATTGCTGCACTCTAGCGTTGACAATAGGATTTTTTCTCTTGAGGAGAAAGAGAGGAGAAAAGTCCTCTCGTGAGTCGTCCCCTGATGCTATCCTAAAAGTATGTACATTATACATATGTATAATGTACAGCGCGCCCCACTCTCTCGCACTAAGAAGGAGACGAGCCAAAGCTCGAATCCATGACAATTACATTATGCAGTGGCGAAATCCGGAACCACCTGATGTCACGACTCACTTCGCATCTTTCCTAGGGGCTCCTTTTCTCTCCAAGTCTTTTCTTCCGCAGGCATGTCAATCAACTTTTGCGCAGCTCTGAGAGCTTTGCCGTTCGCAAAGTCCACGAGTAAATGTCTCCGAGCAACGGTTTACGATGTGGCCAGAGCACTTTAGCCTGCGACGTTCTCTGATTTCTTCCGTTATCAATTCCGGGCAGCAACGCAGGGCCAGCGCTTCCACGCAAGCGTCGTTGGTAGTGGCATTGTCACTCATCGTGTATTCGAGTCGATTCTTGATCCTATAATCGATGGGCGTTTGCTCCAGAACCTACGCCAGGTCTTTGGCGGTGTGAGGTCTACAGGTTGAGGGATATGGAAATCCTATTGACTGCTTCGATCGACTCATTTTGTAGAGTCCGCTTTATCGCAAGGAACTCGTTGATGATACAGTTTAGTACCGTGTCCAAGTTTTCGGGCAGCATACCTGAGCCGCCAATAACTAGGAATTTATCAGTTCACGGAAGTGCGTCTTTACAATAATGGCAGCAGATCTCGATTGTTCATACCTGATAACTTTAAGATCAAGTATCGAGCTGGATACACGATGGGATGGGTTTATCGAAGCAGTCAGCATGATTTCTATATATTCTTCGATTCATGGACGTCGCACCGCCAAAAACCTCGCGTTGGTTCTGGAACAGTTCAATAGACGCTCATCAATTATAAGATCAAGGATCGACTTGGATACTAGTGATAACGCCACTACCGACGACGCTTGCGTGGAAGCGCTGACCCTGCGTTGCTGCCCGGAAGTGACGACGGAAGAGATCGGACAACGTCGCAAGCTAAAGTGCTCTGGCCACCTAATCACATTGCCAACCGTTTCACGGAGGCATTCACTCGTGAGCCATTGCGAATGACATGTATGATGTCTGCGGAAGAAGAGGCCTGGAGAGAAAAGGAGTTAATAACAACAAGTGGTTCCGCATTTCGCCGCTGCGTAAGCAGCAATTCGGAGGTACACACCATGGTCGGTGGCGAAGTCGACCATTTGTAGGTGAGTTCGCTTCGTTGCAACTTTTCTGCCCTCTCCCTTGTTGATGAGCACCATGACACATTATACACTTGGCAATACCTCCCAAGAGTGATGAAATTATCCATGCAACGCTAAGCTCCTCGGCTGTTAAGCTCCTCTCGTCTGCTAAGCTACCTACGTGGTTCGGAGAATCACCTTCTGTCCGGCATCTATGTACAGCACATACATACCTAATAACAGAGCGACCCAGCTCGCCAACGGTCAAGCATTGTATTAGCCGGTTTGATGTCGTGGTGGATAACGCACAAGGAATTCAAATGGCGAATTACACGCTCGATGCTTTTGTCACAAAGATTCTTGTCAAAAGGCGTGCCGACTGTCATTCGCTTTTTGAGGCCCGGGGGTAATCTTGCGTCAGAAAGACAGAGCCCCTTGACCCGACCGTCCATGACGACACAGGTTACCTCGGTATTGGGATGTGGCCCCTGAGTGCTTTTTCTGAAGCTCACGTACTTTGACTTAGTGGAAAACTAGCATGCCTATTGGCTCCGCTGTTGGACCCTCCTCATGATCATTAAGTCTGGTTCTTTTGTGTAGGAGTCTTGGGGTAGGGGCGAGTGCTTTGAAGTTTGGGCCGGCATCCGCTACAGTAAATGTCAAATGAAGGCCCTCTCGTCGAACTTGCAGGAGACGGGGGTCTCAAAGAGAGGGGATGAAAAAGCATGAGAGGCACCATCTGTCTGATCATGTTGCGAGATATCCTCCAATATAATGACGCAATCTTTCTGCGGCGCTGGTGATCAAGCGCCCGTTCAAAATGCCAAAAACGTGCCCAAATGCCTCGATGAGCCGAGAGTAGGCTTTCTGGACTCATGACTGGCCCGATTTTCGGATTATCGGCCCCTGCTGACCTTAAACCCACCGAAGATCTCTGCTCATGTCTCGAAGAGCAACTTGTTGATGCCGTCTGGATATGGCATATGGCTGAGGTGACAGCTCTCATTGGACCAGGTCACCAGCAAGAGACGGTTGCATTCAATGTCTGTGAAGTCTTTGGAATGGAACTTGTTTTGGCGTTGAAGGACAGCAGGCTTCGCTGTCTTCATGCGGGCAATATCGGGATGGGCTGAACCGAGCGATCATACCAACTATTGATCGGTTCAATCAATCGCACCATAAAATCGCCTGTTTACGTACGGGACTACGGAGTAAATGTGAAGATTGCGCGTGCAGTGGTCCAAAATGGGTCCAATGGTACGGTTTGCGTGATTTTAAACGGAGGGGTATGTTACATGCATGATGATCAGATGTAAGCGTGGAGGCCCAACTTGGGCCCAATGTGGCCATTTTTCTTTTCTTTTCTGGAACGGTGTCATGAATATATTAGCTCTGCGCCTTTTCAGAGCTGAGAGAGGGCATCGCCATTTTCTGCATTCAGAGGATCCGACATCAGAGGTGACTACTCTTCTCAGACGATGGACTGATGTAGCCCTTCCCCCGGGCGTCTATTAACATGTTTTTTTTTTTTTTACTTAGACTCTGCCAATTTTCAAATACTCTCGAACTCTCGGAATGCAATTTTTCGGACAGTCCGACCGGCATCGACAAGAGGCCCAGAGGGCGACAAATGCTCAAAGTTGCAGGCTTCCGGGATCAATGAACTCGGCCTTGACTTCCTGCCTCCAGTTCAGGCACAAAGTGACCGTAGCTCAGCCTACGCACCAGACGGGGAAAACGGACATGTCAACGAGAAATGCAAGGGAGAAAGGATGATTTCATCATCTATGCCGTGCACACAGCAAGATTTCGTTGCCTTCCATTGGAAGCCAGTGGAGGAAGATTCTGGAAGAATACGCAGCCTTATTGGAACAAAGCCGCGACACAATCGCCCGGGAGTCCAGCCTCCAGGGGTGGCACTACCTAGTACCGGGTATTGGACGAACTATTGAAAATCGGTTTGGGCCTCGGGCGTCCGCTTTCTCTCCAACAACAAGAATGGCCTGCAACCCCGGCTTCAGGGCATCAAGTGCAGAGAGTGTGTGAAGGGTAAGCAAAAGACGCGGCTCGGGCTGAGGCAACGAATCCCAGAGCGCGCAATCAATATCATTGGGTAAACTTGTTACTTGCAATTCAAGTGTGAATGACAGGACTGGGGTAAGTACTGGGCGCCCTCTTTATTCCCTTTCCGATTGGAATCTGTATCAATAGTGTACCAATATCAGTGCTAACAAAGGCGGGAAGATCTCAAGAGAGTCGAGACAGGCGCAGTTCGATGCCACCAAGGAACCCGAAAACATGCTAACGGCGTGACATCAAGCAAGTCGCTATAAGGAGCCTTGTTCAAGATGCCCTGCTTTCTCTCTGAGATTCTAGCAATGCTCCATGTTACGGTTTGCCGGCAAAGATCTTGGAGCATGGTACCTATCAGCCGACCACTGCTGTAGAACGAACAGCGCGTTGTGTTGGCATCGGGTAACCTGTACACCCGAGTCTTGGTCAAGACCTAAAACGTCTGCTTCTTCTACTCGGTGCTTTTAGCAAAGTCTCTACGGTTTGCATGGCCGAGACTTCCAACTCTCTTATTTGTGACATCTTTTGTTCATTTTACTGCACTTGGAATTGAGACAGGAGGTGGATGCCATTGCCGATGAAGCGTCTAGTGGACGATGTGAGTCGAGTATATGAACGCGAACGACTACACAGACACGGATAAACGAATATGCAAACACACAACTGCAGGATACATGACTAAAGAATACACGGCGGTTGAAGGCTGAACCGGCGCATACTAATAGGCCCGATGCCCCTTTTTCGGAGTATTTTTTTTATTGTTTCGTTGTTGGTTACCACCACTCACCAAAATACCCCAGAGTCCATGATGAGTTACTACCTGTGAAGCCGAGCCAAGCGCCAGCACTGGCAGAAAAACAGCAGCCCTAACGAGCATTGCTTATTGCCTTACACCGTGCTCACTGCTTATTATGGCTCATTCACAATTTGTACATCATTTTTCCGTAATGCACCATTCCAGCAAGAGAGAGGCACAGCCCAAGGATTCAAAGTCGGACTCAAGGCTTCTGGCCCGAGTTTCAATTTATGAAAGTGGATATGCATTACGGAACTATGGACTTATGGGATATTTTGGTAAGTGCTAAGCAACAACAAAACAATAAAGGAATGATCCGAAACGCGGGCATCCGGCTCATGCGTTCAACCTCTGATCATCAGTCATACGATGACATGATGTTCCATCGTGTTCGTGCAAGTCGTGTATTCGTGTATTCATCTATTCGTGTATCTGACGATCCGTTGACGTTCATATCCTACTCATATTACTCATATCTTCCTCAAGACAGCTCATCCATTTGGCATCCATCTCGTTTCTTATTTCCGAAGAAGTACAGCAAAATGGATCAAGGTGAAAATAAAGCAGAAAGAGAAGCCTCGGACCCTGGTCCTGCGTGCTACGAAGGCTTTGCTAAAATCATGTAGAAGAAGCAGGAATTTTCGGTCTTGAACAAAACTCGGCGTATAGGTGGCCAACAGTGTCAAAATGCCGCGCTGTTCTTCTTTTCGCAGCGGTTTGTCGATAGACATCATACTCCGATATCTTGGCCAGGAGGTCGATCTGAATCATACGCAGTGTTGGAGCAACAGAGAGAAAGCATGGCATCTTGAACAAGCCCCCTTGTCTGAGATGTTGTTTTCTCAGATAGCGGCTTACACGATGTCACACCGTCTTCGGCGTTTCTTCTTGGTGTCATATTGCGCTTGTCTCTTGAGAGCTGCCCGCCTTTGTTAGTATTGATCTTGGTTCAATATTGACCCGATCGGAAAAGCAACGAAGAGGAAGCGCGCTGACTTACCCCAGTCCCGCCATTGACGCTTCAATTGTGGCGATACCCAATGATATTTTATTGCGCGTTCTGGGTATCGTTGCCCTAGACCAAGGCCAAGCCGCGTCTTTCGCTTGTCCTTTACAGCATCTCGGCACTTGATGGTCTGGTGCTGAGGCTCTGGGTCATTTTCGTCATTGAATATCAGGCGGCCGTCTGAGTCCCAAACCGGTATGTGATAGTTCGACCGGTAGTACCATCCCTGGACTCCCTGACGGTTACGTCTGGGCCTTGTCCCGAACAAAGCCGCGTATTCTTCCTCCACCTGCTTCCAATCCAAGGCGAGATCGTGCACGGCATAGATGATGAAATCACCCTGTTCTGTCGTGTATTTCTCGTTGATGTGTCCGTTTTCCCCATCTGGTGAGGAACTACGGACACTTGGTGCTTGGAATGGAGGCAGGTAGTCAAGTCCAAGCTCATTGATCCCGGGCAGCCGGCAACTTTGATCATTTGATGCCCTCGTGCCGATGCTGGGAAGAGTCCAGTAGCAGTCGTTCGGGAAATTGCGTTCAGAGGGTTCTTGGAAAGCAACAGAAGTTTTGGTAAGCAACGTGCCAATAGTAGGGGAAAGATCACAGTAGTCGATCAAGAGGGAAAAGTAATCACCTATGGTATCCCATCCTCTGCTTGAGGAAGAAGAAGCCGACCCTGAAGGAGACAGAGGGCAAAGTGACGTCTCGGGTCGTTGGAAGGAATAATTCTCAGTCGATCTCATCCGTCTCTTGTCCGAGAAGGTTTCTTCGGGAGCTCTGAAGTCATCTGAAATCTTGAGTTTTGACCAAGAGACGGACGTGCAGTCAATACAGGCGCAGGTACTTTGCATTTTGGAATCTTGGATGTGGCTTTTTTTTTAATCGGAGGAAATTCTCTTCGCCTTTTTTTTTTTTTTTTTGAGGGGGGGGGGCACAGTATATATCGGGTAGACAAATACTTGGGGCGCCGTGTGAGTCTTGAAGAAGAAGAAAATCGTCAGGAAAAGTTTAAAGAATTGAGGAAGAGGAAATAGGTATCCAAGTTGTTATGAGAAGATTCAGGACGCGCAAGACTCTGGTAATCAAGATTCAAGATCGGCTTGGAGCCTTGGACAAAAAATGGGTTGGATTCTAGGGAATATGAGTGCGCCTTGAATAGATGCTGGAAGTCGCTGTGAAGCATGCGTATAGCAAGATTGAACAAGAGAAGTGGCTGCTCTGAAGATTCGGGACACATACGAAGACAAGAGAGGGCGAGTCGTAGTCTTATACTTCGTCCTGGCGATCGGAGAAGATGACGGACGAACACTTCTTAGATAAGACTAGACACAGACATGTTGTTTTAGCCTCGCGGTTCGCCGGCCAGTGCAGTCACAATTCACAGTAATTCACAGTCAAGTACCATACAAGAAACCCCGGACCAGCTTGAAGTTTGTGTAACCGGAAAACCACTCCGTACGATTTGTCTCGAGGAAGAAGTGGTGGGGCTAGTAGGGGTGAGGCTGTTACGTCTGTGCGACCGTCAACGTGCACACCCCACCCCCCTCCACCTGCCGACACATCTCTGGGAAATGGAAGGCGCGGGGTGTGAAGATCGACGTGGACGTACAGAGTACCGGAGATGAGGAACAAAGAAGACGGAGTAGGTACCTACTTGGCCTGTGCGCCAGCCACAAGAGAAAACGGGCATTCGGCAGCAAGTGGCAGGCGTGCGAAACATAATTCACTGAAACAGGCAACCAGTTGTACCGGTGTACGCCTTCTTCGTGCTTCCACGTGCACTACCGGTAGGCGCTGAGCTTTTCGTGGGGATCATTACCAAGTCGGGCTTAGGTACCTGGAGAAGTTGGAGAGAGACAATAGCAAGCCATCTTCGCGAATCGTACTCTGTACTTGCCACAAAGTGTTTGAAGCCTGGTCACTGGTGTGTCTCTAGAAATGATACCCCCAACCCCAATGGATGGATGGGGACGACGTTTCAATCAACGACGACAAAAGTACCTAGGTACATTTCCATCGACAACAACTTCCATCGTCAACACTTCCGTAACGGCAAGTTCACGGGATGCCGTGTTTCTTCAAAGTGCCACCGATGTCCGGAACTGCCTTCACCGCAAGTAGACGGCCTGACTGGTAGCCTATAGGAAAGGGATACCTAGACCTTCTTCATGTGCGAGTCGACTCAGTCGAGTGGGTTGGGCTGTGTGGACGTGCTAGTTGCTACTCACTATAGTCTGATATGTACTTGCAGTCGTCTCGCTCGTCCCCAACCCAGGAGCCCAGCCAAAGCCAGTAATGCTCAGTCAAACTCCGTACAACGCCGCAGCGGTCTGATAGGAAACTAACAGGAATGTAAGAGGCAGGTCAAAGGTCAAAGTCAAGATTCAAAAGGGCATCCACAGTCCCACAGCCTGCAGGCTGACGACAGGTCATCAAGATTCTGTTTCCGCCTGCTTGCCAAGAAGTTTCCAAAGACTCCTTCGTTACTGTTGACGTATCTACTCTGTGTATTCTGATGCTAGGGCTGCCGCTATATCGGGACATACATGGCGGCTTTACCTGTTGGCACCAAAGCTGAGACCGTTTACAGTACATTCTCCATCGCCTTGCCTTCCTCTGGCCCCCGCCCAAGGTTAGCATGTTTGAAGAGATGCTGAGGCCAGCACACGAGACCAAAATAGCCTTAACCGAGAATGCATATAGTGGATCATGCGCGCTGACGTTGAATACGGAGTAGAAGTCGGAGCCGTGTCCCGCTGCAGGTCGCGAACTGCAGTCTGCAGAGGCTGCGGGGGCTTATTGACATGGCAAACTGTTGCACGAAACAAGAAGGCATCGTGATTCGTGATTGAGCTTCTACGCAGGGAGTAAATAAGTGTTTCGATGTTGGTTTCAAGAGTAGCTTTGGCCTCAGTAACATGATGTGTCGTATTCGTCTATTAGACCGCATGACGCTTTGAACGAGGCTGCGACAACACGGCACGAGTGACGAACGACACACACGACACGAACGACACAAACACACGGAACCCCCCCCTCTCAAAAAATAGCCCAAAAGAACCAATGAGCATGAAACAGAGAAAGACAAAACACAAAAGACAAGTTCAGGTGATGTCCTGAACAGCTGTTCTATTGCGCAGACGGCGAATCTTTTCTCTTTCTTTCTGTGCCAAGGTGTAACGTCTAGTCTTGGGACACATGTGTCTCATGCAGAATCGGACTGCAGAAGCATGCATACAACGAATTCAGAGCCTCTTGAAGCTTGTGTAAGTGGCCTGCAAGAACTTGTTGCGGCCACTTGGCACTTCCACTTCCTCGGCGCTCGCTTGTGTCGAGGACTAAAGTCTGAAGTGGCCAATGCCTTGTTTCAACATTCATGAGATGCTGCAACCCCCCAGACCTTTCGATTCAGAGAGTGGACTAGCCTGTTAAAAAGCCCATGAGCGATCTCAGTCCACAGATGGCACATTGACGTCGGTCCCTGGAACAAAGGCGGACAGACGGGAGGCTGCGGCCAGGCCTGAGGCTAGGCTGGTTGCGGAGACCGGGCCGACGAATGGACTGGACTTGCCCAAACGTCTAAGTACCTACAGACCATATGCTCGATGAAAATACGTCCCAGGGAAGCGACAATCGCACGAGAAGCGCGGCAAGCCCCGAAAGAGAGGTGGCGTCGAGGGATGTACATAGTTGGGTGAACTAGAGGGATAGAAATACCTACATAGTGGCACCAGTGCCAGTGTGCCACTGAGTGGGTGCTGGAGGAGGGAAGTGCACTCCGCTGAATGAGCGCTCACGACACTAGAGCTCTGAGCAGCTCGCGAGTTGCAAGCAGATTGTCTTGTCCGATGGCGTGCAAGCTGCCACGCCACTCATCCCAGCTCAGAGCTTGCCTCTGAAACTTGGTGCTCAACAATGCCGAGAAACATCCAGTAAGCGCAAACGAGGGCGCAAGTCTCAAGAACATGGCCTCATTAACCGTATCCGGCCGCGTCTGGAAGAGGGGTGCACCGCGCGAAGAAGAGAACATGTATTCGTACCGCCTATCCGGGCCATCGCCCGAAGTCGACGAACCCCTCGGCTCGGCTTTCTCTCTTCAAGACTTCAACTGCAGCGGGGACCGGCAGGCTGTCGCTCGAGGCCCATCCCGCGGATCGGCAAAGGCCTCCCTGCGTCTCGAAAATGAGAAAGTCGCACGTTGCCGAAATCCCTCAACTCATCAGCTCGATAATGCTGCCAGCAGAATGACGTACTTTGGAGGCATCATTGCCTCCCTTCCATTGAGATACCTACCTAATCTAGGTACCTAGGTCCTAGGTAGGTAGTCACGTCCCCAGTGGGTCGTTGCGTTGGTGGAATATGTAGGTACTCACTCTAGGAGTCTAGTGTGAATCGTGATCGTACGCGACACGCACTTGCGATGAATTGACACGAACTGTACAGACTCCAGAATAGAGCGTTCGACTAAATAAGCTTGAGCGCAGATCCCTTAGGTACTCTTGTAAAATCTGCGGAGCAGCAGCACATAGTACGACTTACAATAAGGGAACCCTCTTTGGGCCATCGGATCGCATGCGGCATTTGTTGATGTAAATGTCAAATGATTTCTGAGATGATGCACATCGCAAATCGCAAATCTGCTGCAAAGTGTCACTGAAAACGACGACTCACGGGAAATGAAGACCGCAAGAGCCACTGAAAGCTGTGCGCATCGATGATCGCATGTACCCGGGGCACTGACGCCCCTACCAACTTTCTCTCTGGAGAACGAGTTCTCGTGGGGAAAACCATACAGTGATGGGAACCCCATAATTTGCCCCCGCGAGATATGCACAGTACCTATCCATCCCCTCTCATGAAGATAGAGGACATGTAAGTGCCTCTGGCCAAACGATGTCAAGCTACAATCAATGCCGACAGAACTGAGAAAAAAGCTACACTACGCCAAATTTCGGGCAACTTATCGCCTCTGCTCGCTCTCTTGGCCTCGTATTCTCCATTTCTCTGCGTTGTCTCTTAGTAGACTCATCGTTCTCGGTCCGGATCACGATCAGTCATTCTCAGCGCTCGAATTTAGAAATAATGAGCTTGCAAAGGTTCCGCCCTCACATGCGATCATGTGAAAGCGTGCCTGGTCTCGCCGCTCTTTCAATCGCCTCGTGGAAGCAAAAACGTCCCAACGGCGCAATGAAAAGTCGGGAAACGACTCGAGACATGGGGAAGCAAGGGAGGGACTTGGGACATGGAGAACCTATCTTAGCTCGACGCTAACCCGTTTTTTTTTTTTTGCTTTTTTCCTCTTCGGGTGAACGGAATCAACGGACGGACAAGTACATAACATTGTTTGTTTGGTGCCAAGAACGGTTTCTAATTGAGTCATTGGTTGTGGCATGTGCTGGGTTGGCGTGAGTTGTAACTGTTGTTCTGTGTGGAATTTGTCTGGCAGCACTTTTAGCTCCCGAATGCACGAACAGGGGGTCGCAGAACCAAACCTACGGAGTACATGAAGGGACTTGCTGTCTGCAGTCATATCTCCGTCGACATGGCTCGATTCCGCACGCGCGTGACACCTAACGAGGTGACGGAAACCGTACATAGTCTCGGAGATAGATCATCGCCTTACATCAAGAGTTGCATCGCCTTCATGGCTGCCCAACTTTCGACTAGTCACTATATGCATGATGATGTAAAATGGTGAATCAGGATGTTGCATTGGGATGCTCAGAGGCCTACGATTTACGAACTCGAGTCTCAAAACCGTCGCCCCTGCTCTTCGCCGTTTTGGGACAGGGACCTGTATGAATCAAGAAGGCCGCAGACATATCAAGCGTGTAATCTGAACGCAAAGTTTGAACGATCCATGGTATCACTGTGGTGTGTGCGTCTGCCAGGCCAGCCTTGGCCAGGGAGGCCGCGAGCGTTGAGGCCTGACCAGTGATCACTGACCAGGGGTGAGGAGAATCACTCGATGCTGCGACCCGGTTACCTAGCAGATACTTGATTTGTAATTCCACGTTCTCTTGAAAAAGAAAAAGAAAACTTCTCATGGTCTGTCTAGACTGTCTCGTGGGCGACTCGAGTCTCGCGATGGACGTCAAGACTCAAAAATGTCACAACTCACCACGTATGTACGAAGCACGCTAGCGGCGATCGAGAGTCAAGACTGTACTTGCCACTTGATGATCCTTTTTCTTGGGAGGCACCAGTATGTACTATGTAGCAGTGCCAGGCCTCTTATCTGTGACGCAGAGCTGAGAGGGCAGGGCACGCCGAGTCCAGACTCACAAGTCTAGATTCCAGCTGCCAGCTGTCAGCATCCTTGGATCAAGCGTCACTTCGAACTTAAGCGGAGCATCTGCATCATGGCCCGTTGCCTATCGAATTATCCTCTCGAATGAGTATCGATACCGTCACCCGTGCCGCCTCGGAACACCGGTGACATAGTGATCGTTCGTTCGCGATGTACGAGGGTGACAGCTCGTACATACCTGCTCATCATCTCATGCCTCATGACGTAATTAAGTTACAAACACGACGCTACGAGACCGGCAGGTCTGAGGTGATCTCACGCCCAGTTGATATTTTCGAAAAAGAACTTCAGTCGTCACCGTCCCACGTGAGTTGACTGTTGGGGCGCACGCACATGACTGTGTAGTTTCGCAGCTTGAATTTTGAAACGCTCAACCCCTGGAGCACAAAGGTATCGGTGCACGGTCTGGTTCTGTTTTTACAACTTGAATTCCGTGCCCGTTTTGGAGTTGAGCACAAGGTACCGGTGTCAGAAAAGTAGTCATCCGCTTGACCTATGTTAGTTTCATCCAATATCTGGAAGAAGACAGAAGATGAGCGGAAGGGTGAGTCTTGAGAAGCTGAAGTAGAAATAGCACTACGAAGGGATGAAATTAGACACAGCTAATACGAGACTTCAAACTTGAAACAGGATAAAGACGTTGCAGAACCGTTACCGCGGCACTCCGCGATTCATCATTCGAGAAAGCCTGGGCCATCGCTCAAAAATCTACAGTCGCTTGTTGAGATAACACTATACCATTCTTTCCGCTATCCATTGATAATGAATCATGATGCAATCATACTTGCGGTTGTATTTGCGAGAACTCAGAACTGTCATCATTTAATGGGACAGTAGACAGACTACAGGGCTGGACGCACATTCGTTGAAGTTTGACTCCATTGTGACGGCCAGTGCTGGCCTACCGACGAGTGACGAGTTTTCTCCGCGCACGTCCCGTCGCCCGAGAAATGAGGAGCAAAGTTGCGAACAAGTCCGGAATGGTCGAAGTCCAGAACACATCACACTGTACGGAGTATTCTGTACAGTACCTACAGAACTGTCAGCGCATAACTCGTTCAGAATGTGATAGAGTCTAGAGACGCCATACGGCGGCCATTTCGGTTTGCCAAACAGTAAACTTCGCGAAAGATCCTGGAGGGCCAAAGCTCTTAGCTGGTCTGTGGTGCTTCAGGCCTCAGCAGTGACCGGTTGACCAGCGAGTCAGTGACGATTTCGTAGACTTGGACCGACCGAGAATCATGGTCTAGACTCTACGAAGTGTAGGCCTTGGAATCATCGGTGTGCACCCTGAAGGCTGATCCAGACAGGGGGACTGGCCGACGCGCCAGTCTGCGTCTCCAGAGTCCAGGACTCCAGAATGCGACATTGCGACCTAATGATAATCATACCGGCGACCGCTGCGTTGGGTGAAGAGAGGAACGGCTCAAAACTTTCTTTCCAGGCTTTAGAAATCCTGATAGGTATGCCCACTCGTAATCTCGTATCGCTTCTACCTATCGGATGACCTCGCGACTGTCATAAGTCGGAGATTTATGCTCTTTAGCAACATGGATGATGTGCGCCCAAGGCACCGGGCGCGCGGACCGGATTACCTTGCGGATACCATGCTCCGGTAGCATCATGCACGTTAGCCACTTAGAAAGGACCAAGGTACTCTCGATCTGGATTCTGGGCCTGTGCCTTCTGCTGTTGAAGTTCCATAAACGCCGAACGGGTCCATGGCCTGTAGAAAGCTGTGAAAGGTCCACGGGACGAATTCGAGTAGGTAGGTACCTATACCTTTCTCAGCCCTTATGAGTTATGACTTATGTTATCAGATGTTGTCCCCAACTTCTTGATCTGATCTTTACCATAAGGAGTACGATGTGGGAGAACAAAACTTTTAAACCACTGATGCCAGTTCAAAGTCGCATCTTGCAAGTTGGAAATGAAATGCCACACCGCTCAGTGTCACTGTACTCGATAGAATCTTGCTATAGAATTGATGGACTAATAACTTGAAAGTTGACGGTCTTGAAAGTTGACAGGAACTAAGATCGGGGAAAGGGTACGGCGTTACGCGTACGCCGCCGAAGAGAAGGCAAGCCACCAACTCTGTTGTTCTATTGCGTGCATGCCCGTATGTATTTCCATCTTTTTCTTTTTTTTGTTTACTCGTGGAGCGACTCGTGGGTGTGAACTCCACGAGTACCATTACTCCAGGCTGGCCACCGTCGAAGGGAAGAGCAAAGAAAACGCCATTAACTCCACGGTGCACACCGGCTGATGCCGTCCTACTTATTCTGCGCTGCCCAAATCATATTGTTCTGCCTTCGAAGTTTGCCTAGAGCGTCGCAGTCCGGGTGAAGGCAATCTCGAGATCTCCTCGCCTAAAACTCGATGAAGGTGACCGAAAGTGAAGACGAGTAGGTACCAGAGGTGTCTGTCCAGTGTCAATCGCCGATCGGAGAGAAGATCAGAGCCCGGCACAGATCAAGACAAGTTTCCGAGAGGGTGTGTATTGTTTTGTTTTTGGTACGTCACGCTGTTTACAAAACCCAAGAAATGCTTATTTCTACCGTGCATGCGACGAAGCATACTCCGTACATGTATGTCTTAAGAATAAGAATATGTAAGAGGCGCTTGGACTCATGTACTTGATCACAGCTATTGCGTACGTGTGTACCTAGGTAGACAGCAAACACCCCTTGAACAGGGCCCTGTATGATACGGGGTACACCAGACTCGCAGAGCCGGCCCCTGTTTGTGGACTCTCGACGAGATGAGATATGTAGGCAGCGACGGGGGGTGGCGATGAAGAGCGTCAATAGCGACGATGGCATCTTTAATGGCCCCTGGTCGGTTGGGCGCAGTTGTTGGTGACTGGCCAGAGATTAAACGATGTCCAAGCGTCACGCGTGGCGCTCAAAACTCTTGTTTCCCGGCACTTGCAATTTGCACTGCAGCATTGCACTTGTCAAGAGGTAATAAGTTGTATGTAACAAGGTTGACCAACAAACGTGGCACCAAGGAGCCGCTCACTAATACCTATGTAGTACATACAATTAATACATACCGGCTCAGAGAAGGGTTGCTCCGCTCTCGGCTTTGTCTCTGTTCCGAGATCTGGGTAGGTACTTAACCTAATCTTCACACTTCACTGTCCAGGCAGATTCTGACAGCTGGAGGCCCTAACCAGACCCCCGGGTGTTTCGTTAAGCTGACCAACGAGTACTAATCGTGGAAAACGCGACAAGCTCGTGTACTGACTCCTGAGGTGAACTACCGGATTGAAAGAATTGGGAATATCCCAAGTAGCGACACACCGAGAGTCTAAGAGTGAGAGTTTGGGAGTGGGCATGCCTTCAAGAGAAAGATAACAAAGAGCAACTCCGAACTGTGCTCAAGAAGGCCGTTCCGTTGACCGGATGTTGGCAGTTGCGTTTCTGCGTTTTTTCGCCCTTTGTATTCTTCTCCACTGGTTTTTTCTCGCGCAACACGTTGTTTCGGTGGAGGTGGAGAGAGGGCTTGTGCTTCTGCATGGAGCCAAAGATATGTAAAAGATACATACAAGGTATATACACACTCCGTAGTCCCGGGTCCTTACAAGGTTGCTTCTAGCAAAGGTACGTACCATTTATGCTAAAAAAAGAAGTCAAAAAAGAAGAATGGTACCCCGGTCGTGGTGGTCATCAGAATTTCTGAATGTGTCCAATCTTTTCCGTCTGTGAACAACCAACACCGCCATGTTTTGGCAGAAGGAGAAGGATTTGATCTCCGCATTCTCCAAAAAGCGGACACCTCCCGTCGCCCGATGTCATGAAGAGCTTGTCGTTGTCGAAAGGCATGCAAATCGGGAATGCCAATCATCTACAAGGAAAAGGGTTGCCTCAATGAGATACATTTCGACGAAGTACGATACCTTGAGCGCATTGAAGAAACAAAGTACCTAGTATGTACATTAGGTACCTATATCTTCAGTTGGCACTGTGCTGGGGCGGGGTATGTGCCACTTCGTCAGGGGGCCAGGGGCTCTTGTGGCGTTGGTGGAGAACGGTCAGGATCACCAACAGGCGGATCCGAGTATCTTCAGGATGGCGATGTTGTTTCTGCCTTTCTTTTGTTGCTGGCTTGTACGGAGTAACTTGTTGGGGTGGCTCGGACGGGGAAAGGCGTCTGCGGCCTCCCGCCAACTTTGAACTGCCTTGGAAATGGCGTTGGTGCCAGTGGGCGTCAGTGGTCACGACTCACGACTCATGCTCATCGCTGAGTCAACCATGACAATTTCTGCTGAGAGTCGACAGTGTCGTCGGGGATGCCAATGAAGTCGATGTCTCCCACATTGTGATGAATGCGGTGCGTCAAGATCATCTCACGAGTCAACAGCATGATCAGTGATTGATTGATTGCTATTGACGCCGGCAGTCGCCCACTCGGCAGAGCCTCCCCAGGGACGTATCTGAGCATGATCAGTGATCACCATTCTAGGGAGAAGAACCCTCCGAGAATGGTTTATACCTGTTTTCACTAATAATTCGGGCCAGAGAACATGTTACATCTATGTATCATCTATGATCTCCTGATTCTCCCCACTGAGCAGCCCGATCTGGAGGACAGCCTCCAGAATCTCAGTCTCAATCCGGGACTATATACGGCTCAACGAGGACCCTCGGACGGAGCCCCGGACATGGAAGACCTGCGCCCATCACTGGAACAGTACCGGAAATACATCTCACCAGCCTGAAAGGACGTGAGTGAGGACTCTGACGGGGAAGATGTCACTAATGGAAGATGTCACTAAGATACTAACGATTGCATCATCTACCACTACGGTCATTACGTCCAGCACAGTATCATCGACGCTAGGCTTCTCTAAAAATTGTGCGACGACTTTCACTAATGGACGACGATAATGTGGGACAATACCGCGAAACCTTTCAGGTCGACCGTCGCTCGCCCGCGACAATCTCATGAGCAACGGCATCACACTGGACATGAACAGAAGGAAGAATGGTAACAAAGTCGTGGCCTTAGATCAACATTGAACAAAGCCGCGAGGCACTCACCACGACATACCATCGCAACACGCAACTTCTCTTGAACCAACAATCGTTCAAGACACCTAACAGCCAGTTGGACCCCAACTATACCCAACCACCGAGCCAACCGTCCTGCTGCACCACTGAGTTAACAAACGACGTTACGACAACTCAAATGCTGCCTTGACAACCTGATATAGTTCATGCTACTTAGGTCAATAACAATGCCCCTTCTGTCCATGTACCTGCCTCTACGACTCACTCCGCGAGCTGTACAAGCCCCAGAGACTCGAGAGGAGGAGGATCTCTCTGATGAACATTGAAGGCCCCTCAGCCGATGCTCTGGGCGAAGAGGAAATCCCAGAATCCCCCATTCTCGCAGTCTCCGTCACCAGCGTTGAACCTATGACTGATGAAGTCCTCACTCGCCTAACCAGTGCCCCATCGACGAAGAGAAGCTGGCTGCCCAAGTGCCAAGACTGGAGATGGGATGGCCTTGCCAGCGGCCACGAACGCAGTAACTCTGACAAATACCGACCGCTGTTTGGATGAGACTATCGCAAAACCCCGTGCTAGTGGTGAAGGCTCCGATTTTACCTTGAAGAGCCCATCTGTATCGACAAGGAGGTTCCCATTGTCCATCGTAAGTCTGTGGCGGAAATCTCGGCACCCGGTCCCAACCTCGCAAGAATGAAAGGAAAAAAGAGAAGAATCTGCGACGGGAATTCGCCCCTGCATTTGATCGCACTATGTCTTCAGTTTTCACCTCAAATGACATTATGATCTGGGCAAAGCATCTAGCCCCCATAGGTAATCAACACCTTCAGGTACCTTTGGATTCATCGTCGCTTGGAAGAAAGACGAGTACCTTGAAAGGCTCTCGTCAAGTTTGTTGCCCGGAACGAGAGACATATACGAGTGGAAGCCTGAAGGATGGTTCGCAAGGCCAGTCACTAGGTTAGTCAACTTTCAAGTCGTTGCTCGTTGGGTTATGTATAATGTATGTACCTAGCTGTGAGTCTGTGTTCGCTTCAAACACTTTGTGCTCCTTCAAATCTGGCGACTATTGCGGTTCCTCTTCCTTCAACGGAACGAATAACAAGGGTGAGTGTTGAAACTGCTCCACTACCAATAGTCGCGTCGCAGCCGTCTCGGACAGGAAATCACACATAACCGACGTTAACACTGATCCCTTGGTCTTTTATTGCAGATTGTTCACTGTTCAGTACGTTGTACGCAGAGCTTATGGTCTTCACCGCCTCCTTTTAGTAATGCTTGAGTACCCGCTCATCTTCTGCCAACTCCTTAACGAGATGCGCTTCTCTGGATTCCACTGCAACATCTTCGGCATGAAACGTAAGAAACAGTCCGACTGTCCCTGTCTTCCCCATCGAGGACCGTTTCCCTTTGCTCCAGCGATTTCGATTCTGGAATCGAGATTCGAGATGCCTGCGCAGAATTCGCCTTTCAACATAGTATAGTAGAATGAGGAAAGGCTCCAAGATACATAGCTAAGCCAATGATGGCTCGAGAGTCATGAAGTACCGGTATCAGAAAAGAACCTTGCTTCTCAAGACTCAAGCTCGGTCTGGGAAGAAAGCTCGGCGATGAAGGTCCAAGGAGGGCGATTGTTTCAACTTTCAGCAAGATGCGCCCGGCCTCGATACTTATCGAATGCCGAATTACGAAAGATTCTCGCCCTCGAAAGCATCCCAGATCTGAGTTGGTAAGTTACTGTTATTGATCAATGAGCGCAACTTCAAGGGGCTACCGATTGACAACTAACTGTGCAGCCCACGCTCCATATGTCGACGCTATGTGACCGCGGAAGTTGGAACGCCCAGGATGCCTTTTGGTGCTCGATATACGACGATACGTCGGGTTTGTCGCGTGAGCTTTATCTTCTTGGCGCGTAATACCATCGCCCAGCCGCAAGACTGAGCCGCGATCTCATCATCACAAAGCACAGGGTCACCGACTTTCTTCGGTATGCCAAACTTACGCGACAGATAGATGGTCCGTCCATTGGCCTCCTTGAGTCCTTTCGCGGACTAGGTTTTTCGAGATCGCCCTTCTCGAGAGCTTCAAGCACATATTTGTCTGCTCCGAACAGTATGTTTCGCTCCTGGATGTCAGTATGTGCGATATGGCACTCTTGGTGCAGAAGGTCCAAAGCCTGAAACAGGCGCCGGAGCACAAAGGCCATGATTGGTGTCGGTTATCCCCGCATGGGGTTGCCATGTCTGAAACCGTATACACGCCGTCCCAGACTCCCAAAGGGCGAATGCACAAGGCACCGATGCCGCCCATCGGGACCGTCGATCTCAAATGAGTCGAGCAGTAATCGGACAGCGCGGCGACCTGGGTGGTTGAAACTTGACTGGAGAATTCTCAATGCACATGTAAGCATCGAGCTCGTCGTCCTGCATTACCCCCATCTCATTTGGTGTAATACATCTTAAGAGCGACGGGCCGGCATCCGCTATAATCATGTTTACGGAATAGTGGGTGACACCGTGAGTTACTACAATGCAGAGCTCAGTCTTTAGAAAAGGCCTGACTCACCTTCAGGCTTCGATCCCGTGCGTGTTAGCCATACATGATACAGTTGATGTAACCTCATAACCCAGTTTGCCTACGATCTGAAAACGAGCACCTAAGATCTCGCCGATCTTGGCAGAATAGAGATGAGCTCAGACGCGACGTAACCTGGGAGTATGTCTTCTTCAGTCTTCTCGTCCGCGGAAATAAGGGCGAAACCCTTACTGGGGAAGGTGAGCAGCTTCCATGCAGGGCTGAAAAGCGTCTTCCACGAGCGACCGAGGAGCGTTACGAGCGTATGCCACCAGCGAGCGAAGAGCGTATTCCAGTAGTAAGTACTTGCTGAAGAGCGACATGGTCAATTTTGGACGTGGGATTCCTTCAAAGTTCCCTAATAAGCGCCCTGAGCGCCCCTACGGAGTAGAGACGAGGGATCTGATGCTCACGTTCCAATCATGTATGTCCACCTACCTGTGTAGCCTCCTTCCGTGAGGTTTGAAAATTGAACCTGATTGGATCTCGAATTGGCTCCGGTTGAGTGAGAGTATCCGCCGCTTCAGATGTGACTCATTTTCCACCCTCGAAACGCGCCTCCTCAGTCTCACGCGATTTTACGTGATTGAGGGGCCGTCTGAGTTTCCCTCGTTTCCCTCACGAGTATTAGTGCAGACTACAGACTCACATCAGACACAACTTACAAGGGCCCGGCGGAAACGAATTGGGTTTAGCGCTGGAGATTCCAGGGCCCAGGGCCCAGGGGGTCATGACTGATCAGGATTCAGGGCATCGCCGGCGGCGGCATCCCTTCCCGGGACGTCCCATTCCTATCCCTGTCTGATGACCGGGTTCTTTCCTTTTCCTTTCTTTCGCTCGCGCATGGTCTCAGAGAGACGATGTACTCCGTCTCCTCACATCGTGGGTGTTTCCAATCTCGCCCGGGGCAGTCACTCTTTTTTTAAGCATATATGTATTTATGTACAAGTTTAAGGTATTGTAAGTCTATCTTTCTCAATCACATCGTGAATTTGCTGTACGGAGTAGGTAATGAGAGATCGTGGAGACACCCTGTCCGATGAAGTCGATGGATCCTTAATTACCTAAAGCTTCGCTCCCTGTCACGGTTGTACGGCATGTGGGGCTTCGAGTCAGGAAGGGGCATGCTTGTACAGTGGGGTCCTGAAAAACGCTCACACTTTCAACCACTTTTTGGCGCGTGAATGTGAGGTTATTTTCACTCTTCCGACAATTTCCGAATTTTCCCAATGGATGACTCACGGAGGTACCTACATTTTTATATTGGCCTAGTAGGTTGGTATTATGTACTCCGTAGGTACTTGGACGCTAGGTATGCACCACATCCCGTTGCTCGGTGCTGCTCAGCTGCTGCGTGCAAGTTTGCAACTGTCCACTGTCCAGACTCCAGTGTCAACAACAAGGCCCCAGGCAGGTCAGGTCCACCTCAAGACCTCAAGAGCCCTTGTGATGTCACTACAAGTACAAAAATTAGGTAGGTTACAGGTAAGGTAGCCAGACGTCCCTTTCACTATTATAGCAAAGAACTTACGTCCTTCATCACTCCGCCTGTTGGTGAACTGAGAACTCGGACCGCTCTCCGCCGGCGCAAGTCATCTATCCGGCCTTCCCGGTTCACATAGTCGCAAATGGCGGCGTCTCCCTTCCGCCGCTCGTGGAAATCTCTTTTCAGCAGAACGTGGAAGCCGCTCACCTTCCCCAGCAAGGGTTTCCCCGTTGTTCCCACAGACGAGAAAATCGAAGAAGAGACACTGCCAAACTACGTCGCGTCCCGATTCTATCCTGTCAAGATCGGCGAAATCTTTCGTGCCCGGTATCAGGTTGTGGGAAAACTGGGTTATGGAGTCACATCGACCGTATGGCTAGCACGCGACTTTAAGTGAGTCAATATACAATGATGCATTTTCTCAGCATGGCGCTATCCACTAAACCATCATGATAGCGAACGTCGGTACGTCGCTCTGAAGCTCTATAATACATCAGAGTTCTCGAAGTTTGCGCTGGAAAACGAGCTCGATGCTTACAAGCGAATTGAGAATTCCGCAATCGAACACCCGGGACGCCGCGCTATCCGGTCGCTGCTCGATACATTTGTCATCGACGGTCCCGATGGACAACACCGGTGTCTTGTGCATCCACCGCTCTGGGACAGCGTATACGGCTTCAGACGTCGTAATCCTGTGGGGAAATTACCAGAGCCAATAATGGCCTTGGTTCTCAAACCACTCTTTCACACTCTAGACTTCTTGCACCAAGAGTGTCATATCACACATACTGATATCAAGGAGGGAAACCTGCTATTCGGAGCAGACGAATTCGTGCTTAAAGCGTTCGAGAAGGACGAACTTGAAAACCCTTGTCCGCGAAAGGAGGCCAACGGGCGGACCATTTACCTGTCGCGTGAGCTTGGTATACCTGAGGAGTTTGGGGAACCTATGCTATGTGACTTTGGCGCAGCCATGCGACTGGAAGGTGGATTTGAGCGCCCAGAAAAGATTCAACCGAATCAATATAGAGCACCTGAAGTCATCTTGGACACCCCATGGACGTCTAGCGCCGACATATGGAATGTGGGATGCATGGTAAGTGTCAAATTGTCAATGGCCCTAGTCAGCACTCTCAGCTCTGCAACAGTGTAACTTATTTCACTCAGATTTGGGACTCCTTCCAAGGCGGCAACCTCTTTACCGGTCGCGATCCGGAATCTGGGACTTATCAGAGCCGGGCCCATCTTGCGGAAATAATAGCGCTCCTTGGACCTCCGCCGCCGAGCCTTCTTGCGCAAGCGAACCTGAGAAGCAAGTTCTTTTCTGATGAAGGTACGTACCATGATACTTTGAAGTATTCCGATTTCTCTAACTTGATATCGGAAGGCGAATTTTGTGCGGGAATCTGCATTCCAGAATCAAGGCCACTCGAGCAAAGGGAGTCGGTCCTCGAGGGAGAAGACAGGGCCTGTTTCTTACGATTTATGAGGAAGATGTTACAATGGGATCCAGAGAAGCGTAGCTCTGCCAAGGAATTGGCAGAAGATGAGTGGATACTTAAGCATTACTAGAGGAGGGGAATTGGAAATCGAGCGTGTAGTGCAAGACGGTTATCATTTGGTGGATGACTTGACCGATAACCGAACACCCAGCTACCGGCCACCATATTTTGCGTGGCACTCTCGACGTCACATTGACAGCTCAAATATAAATGCAAAAAGAAACGCGATGAACAAAATGATTCCAGTTGAAATGAATCGTGATGGCGAAAAAGGGCTTCGCATGGAAGTAAAGATTGTGTCTCATGGCGATGTGTGTCCCACGGAGAATGCGGTGGCCGGTAGCTGTGTATGGCGAGGTAGCAATACGGGGTGGTATAAATAACAATTCTCAAAAAGGATGTCTATGACACAGCGGCCGTCCTCAGGAGATGGAACCGGTAGAGCCATATTGACTGGTGAGAGGATGAGATAAATGGAGAGCCTCTCAGTAAATCTATGGCGACTTTATTCTCACGACGGTGTCCTCGGCCATTCATCGCGATGGTGGTTCGGGGGGTGAATGGCGTCGTTTCAACGGCTTAGATCTGCAAGACAAGTTTATCATGGCGCCGTAATCTTTTGAGTGAACCTACCTATGTACCTATACCTCCGTGTCCAAGTTCATCGAGAATGATTCGTCCTGGTCCGCTCACCACTTTTTATGCGGGGCAGCCTTCGCTTGTAGTTCGCTGCTTCTTTCTTCCAAGATTTCGGACAGCATCTTGCTATACATTAGGTAGGTATTTACCCTTGATTATTTTCCTTTGAGGAACCTAGATAATTCAACTGAGTTCAGTTCTCATTTTTCGGTGTTGTGGCGATCCTCTGATCGTGTATCATTGTCGTTCTTCGCTGCTTGCTTAGCAGATTTTCTTTCTTTGTCATCTTCAGGGGTTCTGACTCCTGAGAGGAGGACTCTCTCTTGTTTGTTGATCTTTTCGTTTATCCACCTTTTTCTTGGGTTGGGTGACTTGCTCTGGCGCCCGCCAGAGCCAGCTGATTGGCCGCAACGCAAACGCGACAAGAACTCCCCCATAAGTTATAACAAGTCCGTACTCAACGCTGTGCAAAACCCTCCTGAAACACCAAACCCACTTATGGAGATGGGAGCAGTCAATAATGCCACTGATCAGGACGCCGCCGACAGCTGCGATCACGACGCCGCCGACACCGGAACCAATACCATCGATGACACCGCCAAAACCAACGACGGCACCCCCAAAACTACCGCTGATCTTTGGATATAGTCTGGATGATCTCGAACAAGAGATCAGAGACTCTATCATGTACTATGCGACACATGGGGCCGTCAAGGTAAGCTCTTGCCTGTCTACAGACTACTTTCTCAGGACCCTGGACCCTGAGCAGTGGGCCCTGCCTGTCCGGTTGCCTGCTGTAGATAACTAAGCTCACAAGAGACAACAGAAAGTTGGACCGATTGAAAAAGTAGAAAATCTGTAAGCGCATTTCTACGTGGAATTTTGTATTTTCCCTACTGACACTAGACGGTCTAGACCCTCTCTTGATAGAACCAAGGACAACTTGAGCCCTGTACACACGTCTCATTTCAACCCCAGGGACCGTGAGGAAGTTATCAGTGTCAGGATTTGCCCAATGCCCGCTCGATAAGACTCAAGAGGCCTCGTACTCATCACATTATCGAACGGACTAAACGACAGTTGTAAGGACAAAAAACGCGTCAAGAAGAACGTGGACTTGTTGGAAGACGCATTGAAGATGAATCCTTCGGAATTTAAGGCCGCATGTTCGTGAAAGATTTGCGGGAGTTTTCTACCGAGGCAAGGAAGAAGGAGTAAAACGAAAGCATACTTCAATCAAGACTCGTGGCTTACGACATGATCAGTATATACGCTCTCCGATTTCAAAATGCTTGGCTTCGTGGCTTCAATTTGCTTGTTGTCTCCTGTGGTTAGATTTTGGAATTCGGGAACTGTGGGCACTGGGCACTGGGCACTGGGCACTGGGGATTGGCATTAGAACTGATGTGGTTCGACCTTGAAGCCAAGCATTTTGAAATCGGAGGACGTATATAGTAATCATGTCGTAAGCCATCGTTGGTTTTGGCGGTGTCATCGATGGTATTGGTTCCGGTATCGGCGGCGTCGTGATCGCACCTGTCGGCGGCGCCCTGATCAGTGGCATTATTGACTGCTCCTATCTCCATAAGTGGGTCTGGTGTTTCAGGAGGGTTTTGCACAGCGTTGAGTTCGTCCGTGATAGTTTCTTTGGCCATAAGGTAGAGACGCTGGGTTCGATATGGAGATAGAAGCTGATTGTATTTCTATCCGAACACTGGTTGCCCGCTCGCAAAGAAAATTCGGAACCGACAACGTCAACCTAAAAGATCAAATCAAGCAAGAATATTTTGAACTTTTGGAATCTTACATCGATCTGTTGCAAATAAGTCCAGACTCCAGGATACATCATACAGATCTAGGTCTATCCAGCGCCGACCTCAACAGAGCAATTACCCATGCATAAAACACAAACAACATCAAGTGTGACGTCAGCGACATATCGCGATCTTGACGAGAAGTTCGGAGGCATCGTTCGGGTATTCTCATCTGCTAGAACTGAGCGACGGCTTTGCAATCATCAATGCACGACGTCGGTTTTCTTAAGTTCAAGAAGAAGCACGCTTGACTGTTCACGGCTTTGCAATGAGGTTTCTTACACTATACAGTGCTAGTGCCAGTGCCCTGACCGTGGCTGCAGAGATATGAGGCGCGCATCTTTCTTAAAGTTCTTTAATGGAAATGGAATGGTGAGTCGTCAATCATTCTGTCACTCTGTCACTCTGATCAATTGTTCTTGCTACCCAGGCCAACTCGATGCCCCTTACCGCCTAGACAACTAACGCTCGGAATCCGGATAATTGACAAACATTTCGTGTATGGTACTACGGTCGCACTTCAGTCAAACGAATAAGAATCATTTCCTGAGTCACGCACTTCTCAAGAGACCAATATTTTGGGTTTTGAGCCAGATCAATTGGAATTATCTGGCCTTGAGATAGGATACAAGTATAAGGTTGGTGAGCGGCAACGACACGTCATGACCTTCCTGTTCCCACCTCACGCACAACATCAGCTTTGACTAAAATTATATCGCTCGTGTGTTCGCTTGAAATGCCATTCGCGCATGCTTTAGACGAGAATTCACTCCTTTTGGACATCTTGAACTCTTGTTGTATACTGTTAGTTGGTGTGATACATGTGACGCGATGCACCTGCCACCTGCCAAGTGACAATGTGTTGCAGTGCAGTCTGCTGCCATGCAGTAACTGTTTAACAACAGAGATAAGAAAAAATTAACTCCCATCGCCATATAACTATTCGGGGTCGCCTGTTGGTCAATTCTGACGACTCTGCATCGCCGTGAGAAGTCATTCCAGGTCAGCTTCTGCCTTCCCCGTCCACCTTTGTCGCGATCATCACGCCAAGTCACACACTGACAATGATCAGCGAGACCAACATTATGTTCGGAACGGATGAGTAAGACGAGCTCGATGATCCCTCTCCTAGAAAAAGGCCGACGGTATAACCATCTACGTGTCGCGTCTGCTGCAGATGCCCATTGCCAGAGGGTTCTAACTCCTGAGATCCTCCGTGCACCTGTGCTGTATGACTTCGGCTCGGGCATGCGACTAGACGAGTGGCTGCGCTGGTCCTTGCTGGATCGCATGCACCATCTTCTGGGCACGCGTAGCGAGGTCTTTCGGCATAAATGCCGTTACAAGGAACGGGCGAAATCCTCGATGACGAAAGGGAGGCGAGGTGTGGTGCCTGCGGCTGAGACCCGCGAGCTGGCTGATACAAGTCTTGAGTTCCACTTCGAAGTCATTTCCATCATGCCGTGGTCAGTAACAATTCTTTCCGATACGACTGCTTAGTCGTTGCCGAATCAGGGCAATGGGTTCATCATTATACAGCAGGGCTCGCTCGGACTCTCGGTGCCTCGTAGGATTCTGCTCAACATCGCGAACCAGGATTGCTAGATGCGACCAGGGCGGCAATGCCGAGTCGTGATTAGTAGTCACTCATGGAATAGGTATTAGCTGCCAGCCCCCAAAGAGAAACCAAAGCATACAGCGTCAGCGGCGAGTGTTCGCTGGCTGGAGGTCCACCAGCATCCAGATCCAATCATGCAAGTACTGAGCTCTTTCGTGCGACGCGTTATAATCACCCCTTCAGTTTTGTCAGGGTGCCCAGAGACTAGGGTCTCAATCGCCTTCACTCGAGATGTTTAAGTATCCACTCATCCTTCAACAACTCCTTGGCAGAGCTGCGTTTTTCTGGTTCCCACTGTAGCATCTTCCTCATGAGACGTAAGAAACATTCCTTGTCTTCACCCTTGAGAAATTTCTCCCTCTGCTCGAGTGTTCTTGGTTCTGGGAGGGAGATTCCGGCGCGAAAATTGCCTATCAACACCGTATTAGAGAGAGCAAAAGAGTCTAGAGTAGCACATGACTTGCC
This sequence comes from Claviceps spartinae, assembly GCA_018360215.1. Classification (NCBI taxonomy): domain Eukaryota; kingdom Fungi; phylum Ascomycota; class Sordariomycetes; order Hypocreales; family Clavicipitaceae; genus Claviceps; species Claviceps spartinae. The sequence continues at coordinate 13,595 of SRPX01000201.1, read as the reverse complement.
GGTATCAGAAAAGAACTTGCTTCTCAGGTTGGCTCGGGCAAGAAGGCTCGGCGGCGGAGGTCCAAGGAGCGCAATTATTTCGGCAAGATGGGCACGGCTTCTGTACGTCTCAAATTCCGGTTCACGACCGGTGAAGAGATGCCCTCCCTGGAAGCAGTCCCAAATCTGAGATTAATTAGTCATAGAGTGCCGATTCAAGCTTCAAGCCAGGTACCTAGGACACTAACCAAGCAACCCGCATTCCATATGTCAACGCTGGAGGTCCAAGGAATTTGCAAGATAACTTCCGGTGCTCGATAGACATCGGGTTGAATGTCTTCCAGGTGCTCAATCCCATCGTCTACTCGCATCGACGAGCCGAAGTCACTCAATACGAGCCTACCGACTTTATACGCTGGGCCAAGTTCACGCGACTGGTAAACAATTTTTCCGTCTAGCTCTTTTCTCGGACTAGGATTGTCTAGCTCTTCTTGCTCGAAGTCGCTGAATACGGACTTTTCTGCGTTGAAGAGCAAGTTACCTTCCTGGATGTCAGTATGTGCTATATGGCACTCTTGATGGAGAAGGTCCAAAGCCTGGAAAAGGCGCTCCAGCACGAAGGCCATAACTGGCTCCGGAAATCTCTGCGCCGGATTGCGATGCCTGAGACCGTATACGTCATCCCAGAGTGGCGGATGTACGAGGCACTGATGACGTCCATTGGGGCCGTCAATATAAAATGAATCGAGCAGCGAGCGGACAGCGTAGCGGCCTGGATGCTTATTCGACGTATTTTGAATGCGTTCGTACGCCTTGAGCTCGTTGTCCAGCGAACTATCACTGAAATCTGATTCGACGTAGAGCTTAAGAGCAACGTGCTGACCTGCGCTAAAATGATGATTCAGTGCGCAGCGTCATACAGAAAAGAAGCCATGCTAACTCACGTTAGATCCCGTGCCAGCCATACGGTTGATGTAGTTCCAAACCCCATTTTGCCCACAACCTGGTAACGAGCACGGAAGATCTCACCAATCGTGACTGGATAGTATCGGGACGTGGCATAGTCGGGAAGGTTCTCTTCTTCGATCTTCTCGCCTGCAGAAACGATGGCGATACCCTTTCTGGAGAAGTCAAGCGGCTTCCACGCAGGGCTGGGCTTCAAAATAGGACTGCGCTTTAACGCAGGACTGCGCTGAAAAGCAGAAGTAGGCGGAAAACCAGGGCTGCAAAGCTTCTTCCACGAGCGGCTGCAGAGCGACATTGCGGTAGCTGTAGGCGAACTGATGGCAGGCACGTGTAAGGACGTCTCGCGATTGTTTATAACGGGCAGAGCTAACAACGAGGCAAATCCGAATAATTTGAGTGACTGTGATGTTTTTTTCCAACTCGTTGTTGTAGTGGTGAGGGGGCCAGAGTCGAGCCTCGACGGAAGGCGTCAGGCGACTATGGGGTACACCGTACGAGTTGCAACTGCACATAAATCCACCGCAAGGTGCGCTAGTCCCAACATAGCTCAGGTTCCGCTTTTGCAAACGTGTGAAAAAAAAAGGTGTCACTACAGGCTACATTATCAGTTCAGCTTTTGTGAGAAACGCATAACCACCCGTTCCGCCCAAAAGGTCAAGTGACCAAGTTGCACGTCTGCAGCTTGATCAAGGTTATATAGTGTATTGTCACAGCTGCACAGATGGCACTGTACAGACCGTGACAAGAGCCCTCGCGAATGCCTATTATCGTGCTACACGGCTCGATCTCTCGATCTCTGGCCTCCCACAATCCACGTCAAATGTATGTCATTGTTATAGATTACCTGTCTATAACTAATCGTGGATAGATAGGTAGGCGGCAAGCCTGGGATAAAAACTTGAGACTCCCCCCACTGGGCGTGGAGGTACTTATAGACAGCTAGGAGGGAGGGGCTGCGCCGCTGCGGGCATTCTTGTCCTTTCTCTTTCTTTCTTCCTTAGTTTTATTGATGACCATTTCCTCTCAGGCATACATCCACCATCCGTGACGAACCCATAACAGTCATTGATGTACGCCTCCGAAAGCATATGCCTCACAGTCTCTGTTCACCCACTTAAATTTTATGATGCCTTGGCTGTCCTTGATGATCATACTTTACTATGCCTCATTGCCTTCATCCACGATTTCACTTTCCTCATTCCTTTGATAGAAGCCGTGTTGTAACTTATTAAGTTATTCTCCGTTCTCAATTCCTAAAGATAGTTATATACAGTTCAACCGTCAACGTGCAGACTTTGAAAGCTAAAATATGTAAACTTGAGTGTGCAGGGCTGAAGGCTGAGTGCATTTCGGTAAAAAGGCCGTAGATACTCGAAGAAGACCTCAAGAGTCAAAAGCCTCAGATATCCGTGAAGAGCTAAGTTATTTGTTGTGCTTTGTGACTGTGTTCCAACCACATCTGTTCCAATTCCAATCCTCAGTGCCCATTGCCCATTGTTCAGTGCCAACAGTTCCCGAATTTCAAAATCTAACCACAGGAGACAACAAGCAAATTGAAGCCATGAAGCCAAGCATTGTGAAATCGGAGGGCGTATATAGTCATCATCATCATTCATGTCGTAAGCCACGAGTCTCGATTGAATTCAGAATTATGCTTTGTTTTATTCCCTCTTCACTGCCTCGGTGGAAAACTCCCGCAGATCTTTCACGAACATGCGGCCTTGTCCGTTTGAATAAATTATAAATATGATGAGTACGAGGCGTCAAGGTCTTATTGAGCGGGTAAACCCTGACACTGACAACTTCCTCACGGTCCCTGGGGTTGTAATGAGATATGTGCACAGGGCTCAAGTTGCCTTTGGTTCTATCAAGAGAGGGTCTAGTGTCAGTAAGGAAGATACAAAAATCCACGTAGAAATGCGCTTACAAAATTTCAATTTTTTCAATCGGCCCAACTTTCTGTTGTCTCTTGTGAGCTTAGTTATCTACGGCAGGCAACCGGACAGGCAGAGTCCAGGGTCCTGGGAAAATAGTCTGTAGACAGGCAAGAGCTTACCTTGACGGCCCCATGTGTTGCATAGTACTTGATAGAGTCTCTGATCTCTTTTTCGAGATCATCGAGATTATATCCATAGATCAGCGGGAGTTCTGGAGGTGCAATCGTTGGGTTTGGCTGTTTCATCGGTGGTAATGGTATTGGTTCTGGTATTGGCGGCGTCGTGACCGCAGCTGTCTTTGCCGCCGCGGATCCATTAATGACTGCATGATTTTTGGTATTTTTGGAGGCATGATTTATCTGTGCTGTGTCTTAGAATTTGTGTGAAATTTGAATGTGAGAAGTCTTCGAGTCTTTCAAGGATGTATTCAATGTTCTCACAGCCTCAGACGCTGGCTTATGGGATAAACATGAATACTAAAGGACACGAATGCTGAACATTGAAACCCGCCCGCCATGGCCCAACGAAAGAGATTTCTTTATGCTAACCTTGTCAGAGATTGGGTTAGAACGTCGTATAACAAGCAGAAGTGAGCACAGTCTAGAACCCCTGAGCGCCCCAAGCTGGCCTGATTGTTTTCTAATCTTGAGGGATCTGAGTTCGGAGTCTCGGACGTTGGATTTGAAAGGGGAGGGTGCAGAATAATGCGAGAAATTTTGCTTTCGACCTCCTGAAAGGACAATAAAATTCAAGAACTGGAAGCTATACCAGCGAGGCCCTGGCTTCTATAAGAGGTGTGCGATGGTGCCGTGTACGTGACCTCAGCTGGGTAGTGTCGAGTAATGCTACAATGCCACCTGTGAATCGCAACGTGTTGAGCAATGCGCTCCGAGGAGACTGATCTGATAACAATGGGCTTCAATAAGCCTAGCCTGGCCTATTCATATTGTGACTTGTCATGTTTTGCGTTTGCAAAAACCAATCGAAGAAAGCAGTGAAGCACCCTCGGCGATGAAACAAAATGATACATCGCTAGTTGAAACGAACCAAAAGGCCGCATGGAATGATCATGTTGAACCGGAAATGATTTGTATTGTCAGAAGAAGGAGAGCTGAAATGAAAGTGAAGACTGCTATGAATCGAGTCATAGACTACCAAATAAACACCTGAAGATAAGTTGAGAAAACATGATACTAGATTACCGATTGTCTAACAAGGTACGGCGTGTCGAATTCCTTAATCTTTTTTTTAATCGTGTGCACTGAGCAGTCTGCGTAAGGCCCGGCAGCGGCTAACCCCTCAAAGCAAAAGCAGTGCAAACGGCGACTGCGGTGTGCGGCCAATCTCTCGCCTCATCCATGTCGCGAGTGCAAGTAAAGTATCAATCGATTCTTATTGTGACGATGTTCAAACTTGTTACTTTACAGTTTCTGTTTGCAGATTGTTCACATTTGAGCCGGGGTGCTCAGTGGCCCTGCTCAGACTCGACTATCGAGATTCACCATGTAACCAGTCCTATTATTTTTGCAAACTTACAAGGCATGTGATGAATCACGGCTCATCAGATGGGTACATACATATCTAGGTACCTATGTTGTTCCCAAGTGTTGCATTGAGGCTATTTCATATGATGGGATGATGAATCCGGTAAAAAGCAAATACATTATACGGCTGGTCTCATGGCGCAGTTATCGCTGCGACAAGCGATCTGAGTCAAAAAGAAACTAACACCGATCGGTGAAGAAAAGGTACCTATCTATGTAAATATGTACCTGTATTGTTCGTTGCGGTCAGATCGGGCAGGTGTGCCGTGACGACTGCGGTACGTTTAGTCTTACAGTCTTACAAGAGCTACCTACCGCGTGACGCCGCACGCGTTTGCTTGTCTCGTCTTCCTCAAACGGATTTACTTTTGCATCTGCGTTTGTTCATCGACAAGCTTCTTTCTCGGCACTGGGCAGAGCTGTCAGTAAAGCATACCTATCATCCGGTAAACGACGTCGAGATATCATTGATCAACAGAACAGACAGACGACTCGGCGCTCGCAGACTGTATAAATCTATGTCGCCGGAGTATAGCATCAAAATACAATGCAGTTCAGAGAACAAGACAGTCACCAGTACAATTTCACAACTGTCTAACCTCCAGGCTTCGACCCACAAGGCGAGTGATCCATCCTTGATACAACAGCTATGTCGCAGCGTCGCTCTCCAACACAAGGAGAACAATTCCTTCTTTAATGAGGGTTTCGAATTGATTATCACAGACAAGAAGTTGGAACAAGAGACAGCTCCGAATAAAGACTTATGTCGTGTATCACTATCCATACTATCCTGTGAAGATCAGCGAGATCTTGCGTGATCTTTAAAAGTTTAATCTGAACATCCGCGCCGCCGCGCTGTCCGGTCACAGATACTACCTAGTGCATGGTGTTCCCTTACTGATACAAGACCCTCTCTAAATAGAACCTGGGCCCCTGGGGTCACGAAAACACGTTGCATGAACATGATGATGACATCACTTTTGGCAAAGATAAAAAAAAAAAGTCGTCACGGTCGCCACTGTCTGCGAATCTGGATTCTGCGCCCCGAGATTCTATTTTCCACTCTCCCGTACTATGAACAAGAGCCCTCGCGATTCGCGAATGAGTCGCGATACACCGATACCTATTTTCGAGCTACACGGCTCATCTCTGGCTCCCACAATCCATTCAAATGTGCGTCATCGTCGATCGATATACGCCTCCGGAAGCACGTGTCTCACAGTCTCTGTTCACCCACTTAAATTTCATGATGCCTTGGTTTTCCTTGATGATCATACTATACTATGCTGCATGCATCATTGCCTTCATCCACGATTCCACTGTCCTCATTCCTTTGATAGAAGCCATGTTGTAACTTATTCCCCGTTCTCATTGCTCAATTCCTCAAGATATTTATATGCATAATTCAGTTCAACGTGCAGACTTTTAAATCTACAAATAGACTACGATATGTAAACTTGAGTGTGCAGGGCTGCAAGCTCAGACTCGAGGCATGTCAGGGTTCTACGAGAAAGTTAGCTGTGAATGTGATAAAAGAGGCCGTGACGGGAGAGCCCGTCGTGGAGTAGCCCTGGGCCCATACATGATACTTCCTGCATTGGAATGTCTCCCGGTTTCATTGCGCCGGTTCATCATGTCGTAAGCCGCGAGTCTTGATGAAGTATGCTTTCGTTTTACGGTTTTACTCCTTCGGACCTTCATCCCTGCCAAGGTAGAAAACTTCCGCGTATCTTTCACGAACATACGGCATGCGCCGTCTACACATATGTGATGAGTACCTAACAATCTCCTACATAGGAATTTCCCCCGGTTTCATCGTTCCGGTGCCATCTTTATACACGTGGTGCGTGTATGTTTTGGACTTCTTATTCGACGCGTTTACAACCATGCTCACAACTCGAACCGCTTCTTTGTTCGAACTTCGTGGTTCCGAACGTTGTTTCATGCACGGGGTTCTCATCTCCCCGGGTCCTATTTATACAAGGTCTTGTATCAGTAATGCCAAATTGCCAATGGAACACCATGCACTAGTATCTCGAAGCGTGCTTACAAGATCACCACACTCTCGATTTCCCCCACTTTCTAACATTGCCAGTGAGCTGATTGAAATTCCAATTTCCTCCTAGATGGGCATTGAGGCAACTGCAAACCTGGGATGGAAGTCATCATACCTTGATCGCCCCGTTCGTCAAATATGTCTCCACGGAATTTCCTAACCCGTCCTCTAACACATGATCACAACACGACTTCGCAAGGGAAAACAAATAGGAGTCCAGGGAATAGTAATAGGCCTGAGGTAAATTGAAGGAGATCAAAGTTCTATAACGTGGAAAAAGTTAAAACGATCGGGGAATCCAGGTATAGGCTTTAGATAATGCACATAGAAGGTCCGATATACAGGAAGGAAAGAGCAGCGAATGGCAGACGGGATTTGCCAGGTGGCCTCGCTTAGCCCTTCGCGTAAACCACGGGTGACGTGACCCGGGTCAAAAGGAAGGGGCCACCAAGATTGAAGAATAGGTAGACCCCGTTTTCTTGAAGGCACATCGTCGCATAAAAGACGTTTGGCGCTTATCATTAAGCAAAGCAGGTAGGAGGTAGAAAGTCTTCTTAATATTGTTTTGCGCTACAGTGCGTCTGTTATTCGGTTGGTGGACGATTTGTTGTACAGATGAAGTTTGGAGCTGTTAGTGTTATTAGTTGGCATCGCTGCCCTCAATGGGCGATTACGCATGTTCGCTATACTGAGGGCCGGTGTGCAACTTGCACGCTGCCGCGTTCCTCTCTGGTATGAGTAATTGAGACTAGCCCTCTGCCTCTTTCCTTCTCTCCTTTCTCTTCCTCGATAGCTTCCATGAATTTAATAGATCTTTCATGAATCGTGTATGATGTCAGCGCACACACATGCGCATACGCAACCCGATTGATCGGTTGTCCCAACAAACGGCCCACGGGTTGGTGACGACGGCGCCGCGGATCCGCAATGCGCATTGCGCATGGCCTCCCGGCTTTTGCACCTCCAACTTCTGGACACGCATATGATGCTGCCGATCTTATTTAGCTTCGCATAACTTGTTCTTGAAGTTGTAGGGTCGTTTGAGGGTAGTTAAGCACTTGGTAAGCCTTGGCTGCCATCTGCAGACTGCGGTCGCTCCTGCGGTCGCTCCTGCGGTCGCTCAACTTTCGCTTAATTGAGAACGGCTGTTCGTCACTTGATGCAGCTGGCAGAGGCTCTGGTACGCCCTAAGCAGCTTTCATGACGTGTTTGTTATTATGTGCCTTGCTCGTCTTAAGCGAACGTTCGGCAGAATCGATTCATTGAAACTGTCGCAGCGTCATTTCATTCTGCGGATCTGCAGAGGGCTGGGAACTTGGAAGGCTTGACCTGGCGTTGGTCCATTGTCGAGTGTGCCTGTGCATTTGGAACCCATGTCTTGTAGTAGTCTGTAGACAGCCATGCTGCATGGACAAATCACAATGGTGGAATTCCTCAACAATTAAATTGTGCAGCATTAGATGCTCACGATCTTCGCTGTATTCCCAGTATCCTAGAGTTTTCAGAGTCGCGCGCCGAATTTATTATTTCACCAAAGAGAAGTGCTTGCACAACCCATCATCGGCCCATCGGAAAAAAGTGAGGGGGGAAAATAAATAATATCTGTGTTCCAAAATATACGTTGCTAGGAATACAGCGAAGATCGTTACTCGTGATCTAATGTCGCACAATGTAATTGTCGAGAAAGTCCACGGTCTCACGAGGCATGACTGCATGGGCAGGTTCGAGCAGGATAAATGAAGGGCGAAGAAGCAGAGATCGGGAACTGCATAGTGCGCGTCGCGCGACAAGATAATCCCTGAACCAGAATTCAGGTTGAGCAATGAGCGGGCAATGTATGACAAAGGGCAACTTTCGGAGCTCGAACGCAATGGAATGGCTTCGTCTTTCTAAGGGCGTCGACGGTCGAATGTATTATGTCTTGAGGTTTGACTGTTTCGACTTTTTCCCTGAGCCCTGGGGAGCGGCGAGCTCGGAGCCTGCGCTCCTATGATGTCTTATCTATTCACGAAAAGATGTACAGAGCACTGAGCAGGTTGGTGATTCCAATGATCCATCGGCCCCGTGCTCAACTGTAAATGCCTGTGAAATGAATGACTTCCAGTCTTTGCAATTTGAAGTGTCAGACTGTATGGACTATGTAAATACTGGAAGTGGTGAGCGAGGAGCATCAGTTGCGCCGACATTATGAAATACGAGAGACGAAAAAGCTTACCTATTGCCTAAAAGACTATGGGCTACTTCACAATAGGCTGATCCGTCACGGCCTCTTTCATTACAGTAAACTTTCTCGTTAGAACCTGGCCTAGGAGCGTGGCCTCAGTGCTAGTAGCTTCAAAGACATCGATAAGAAGCGATAACGTGCCCGGCGTCGTAAACGATAATTCATCCCAAGAAAACAGACAGATCTCCTTGTCATCCGGTTTTATTTGCTCGAAAAGGCCAGTGACTATAAAAGTGCCATTCAGCGCATCGGGGGGCGGCGGCGTGCCGTCATCCCGATGTACATTTGCAATCGCGAATAGGCTGCCCCGGTATATTTCGGTTGTGAAAAAATGAGCCTTGATGGGAGGACGGACAGGTGTCATTACTTGGACGGGGTGAGGAGGAGCCTCAGTTTGCGCTCGATAGGGGTCTTGGACAAAAATTTCGGTCTTCGTCATTATGCGAGGTCGCGATGCTGCTTTCTAGGCAGCCGTTCGAGTATGTGGGTGGGTATCCAGATTCAGAAGTGGACGTTTGCGAGCCTTGAGTGTCAGGGAGAGGGCAACGATGTAATGGAGAGAAGGAGAGGGTTTTATAGAAGCGGTGGGAAGAGAAAATAGCACGTGCTGAGATGACAGCCTCGTGAGATCTATTTTTATTGAGGTAGCACAAAGCCAAGAGTTGACGAATCAATTATCAGACCTGGCCAACATGACACAGGCCAAGCAAACTTCCAAGCAAACAACGCAGAGTGCTCGACGAGTCATTTCCTTGAGACTTCATCTCGATGTTCGATAGAGGCGAGCAATGTGTCACGAGAGTCGCGGGTCATTCGAGTTTTCGTTTTCGTAGGCAGAAAGGAGATAAATCTCATTTTTATGGCAACCTGTCACTTAACTTCTTGGACACGAAGCTAGGAAGGAAGCCTTTATTCACGTGTTCGTCAGCAGGCAAAGTCAATGGTATCACTTGTCAGTCTCCGTACGCGGGGCTCAAAGGAATCGAGTGAGCAATGGGCGATCGCCAAGGCTAGAGTCTTATCGTAAAGTCTCGTTATTCTGATGCGCCTTGTAATCTTTGATGGCAGGAAAGCGGAAGTTGCAGTATAACTCGCGGCAACGCAGAAAAAATGAAGGTGTGAGTGGGGGGGGAGGGGAGGGGTACATGAGACATGCAGGTCTGAGAGATTGACACTGGACAGCAGATGGGTTGCGCTCGCCTATACACTGCATCGTGCATTGCATCGGGGATATCGAGTGCGGGTTGACGAAGCAGAAGAACGAGATCAGGAGACCTTATTTAGTCCCCGCGTTCTCCATTTCATTTAATGTTCATTAGACAAGCGCAGGCGGAGCCAGGTGCTGTAACGTTGTTTAGAGGCAAAGCCGCTGTCATTGATTGGTGCTACTAGAGACAAACTGCATGAGGATTGGGCCACAAAAGGGGCATTTCCACTGTCCAGACCATACGTCGATTGATGTCATCACGCATTGCGGGCATTTAGCACTACGCGTTCGCATGCTAAAGAGGGGCGTTCGTCCGATCGAATATATCCTTGTCCTTGTCAAGCAGTTTATGTCAGGAACAGCTGCAACGCAAATTCATCATCTCATCTGATGTAGGTACTCAAAATCCGCCAGAACGGCCACAAGCCACGATGGTGAAATGTTTGCAGCGGGGTATGGCCCCCCTTGTTACATATCGGGAAACAGTGTTGACTTACAGTCTACGCACGGAGGAATTTCCTGCATGACTCAGTGTCGGATATCGCTCCGGCTCCGTGGTTCAATGCAATGAGACACCAGCTCCGGCCGCCTGGAACGGGAGACAGAAAAGAAAAACAAAAAGAAGAAAATGCGTACCGATGGAAGGTTCGACATGACAAGCGGCGGGGAAAAAGAAGGGGCTGTGGCTTATCGATTACTTAGTGTCACGAGAGAAACAAGGGAGCACCAGCGAACAGCAAAAGAAGAAGAAAAGAAAAAAAGAAACCATCCTCCAGCTACAGTAGGACGACCAACACCAGACGGCCGCGAGTCGCGACATACTGGAGGAGACACGAATCAACAGATTAACCAGGTAGCACTTCGCTCTACGGATACATACGGAAGCCAGACTTGTCATGACACGGCCATGGCCATAGCTAGTCGATGGCTTCGAGGCCTTGCTACAGTACTGCCTTCGGAAGCTACCGCCTCCACCAGCTCCAAAGACGCTATCGCCATCGCCCTCGCCATCGCCCTCGCCAACGCCAAGCCTGTATGGACACGGATGACGTATGGCTCGGCCGGATCTCCAGACGTCTCCTCAGCCTTCCGGGTTGTTCGAAGTGCAGGCGAATCATGTAATCATCATCAAACCAGCGCTCCTCGGCCGTCCACATCTTTTTTTTGTGCCTCGGTCTGCCAAGTCTGTGCCGTGAAACGGTCAGGCCCCACTCACTGCCACCACCTTTGCGTGATCTCTCGCCCTATTCCATCGTCAGCTCCATCATCAGCTCTTTCGTTAACTCCACCGTCAGCTAGCCCGACCCAATCCCGGCATCGACCTACGAACCGGGATTCCATTTACTGTCCTTTGACCTCGATCCGTCCAGAAACATCAGAGGCTCTTCTCGACACGTTGCCTCGACCCAGAACATTGCCTCGACCCAGATTGCGAGTCATCCCGCCGTCGCTACTCCTCGGTCGCTTCCCTCGCTCTCGATTCTTTGGACACATTGCCTCACTCGCAGCGGCGTCGACTTCTTTTGCAGCACCTGACACCATGCTTAAGAAGTTTGAGGATGTCCTAAAGGACAAATATCCTGCCAAGGCTCATGCCAAGCGGGTTGTCGACCAGATCCGCAAATCCAAGCCAGATGCAAATGGTGTCATCTACCTTGAGGCTTGCGCAACTAAAATGCAGGAAGACAATGATTCCCCCGTGCCCTTCAGACAGCGACGATACTTTTACTATCTTACCGGCTGTGATGTCGCTGACTGCTCCCTCGCATACGATATCCAGTCTGGAAAGTCGATTCTCTTCATCCCACCTGTCGACCCAGATGATGTCATCTGGTCTGGTCTTCCGCTCAGTATCGACGACGCTCTACAACAATACGATGTGGATGAAGTCAAGTTCACCACCGAAGTCAATGCTACCCTAACACATTTGGCCAAGAACAGCTCGAAGTCAACGGTATTCGCTATTGCCAACCAAGTTTCCGACCATGTGACCTTTCTACAATTCGCCGACAATGATTTCGAAACAGTCAAGACCGCCATAGAAGTCTCCCGAGTCGTCAAGGACGAATATGAGGTTGCCATGATTCAGAAAGCAAACCACATTGCCAGTGAGGCCCACAAAGCCGTGATCGAGCGCTCCAAATCCGCCAAAACCGAGCAGGAGCTTTACGCCACCTTCCTGGAACGATGTGTGTCGAAAGCTGCTCCTGAGATGCCCTATCACCCTATTGTGGCCGCTGGCCGAGCAGCTGCTACGCTACACTACGTAGACAACAATGCACCTTTGAGCGGAAAATTGAATGTGCTAATTGATGCTGGGTGCGAATGGAACAACTACGCTTCAGATATTGTGAGTGCCACATTCGAATGGTAGAGTTGCGAATGTTTTGCCGCGTCGTTCTATAACTAACAAAGTATGATACATAGACCAGAACTTTCCCCTTGACCGGAGAATTTACCAAGGAGTCGAGAGAGATATATGCAATCGTGTACAGGATGCAAAAGGAATGCACTAAGCGTCTCAAGGGTGGCATACTTTGGGATGATGTGCACCTCCATGCGCACAGAATTGCCGTCGAGGGCCTGCTGTCTCTTGGCATACTGAAGGGCGATGTTGAAGAAATTCTTGATGCCCGTACAAGCGCCGCATTTTTCCCTCATGGACTCGGACATCACTTGGGACTGGATACGCATGACACAGGCGGCAACCCTAATCCAAACGACAAGGACAAGCTTTTCCGATATCTGAGACTTCGTGGTCATGTTCCTGCTGGCGCAGTGGTGACCGTTGAGCCGGGTGTGAGTAGTTGCCTGGTTTTGTTTTACTAGAAGTGGCCGCTGACTATTTGTGTTACTCTGTATCCAGATCTACTTTTGCGACTTTATAATCAAGCCGTATCTCAAAGACCCCGCCCACAGCAAGTACATTGACTCTGAAGTCCTCGACCGATACTGGGACGTTGGTGGTATTAGGTAGGACCCCCTTCAATCGCGCCACAACATGGATGAAACTAATAAAGTTCTTGCAGACTCGAAGACAACATTTTCGTCACAGCAGATGGCTACGAAAACTTGACGCCTGCAATGAAAGAGATGGCCGATGTGGAGGCGGCAGCTATGAAAAGTTGAACTTTGAAGCAGACGCAGAGTGTCTTGCCTTGTCACCAATGATCATTGAGAATGCATTTAAATGCCACAATAGAACCAAAATTTAGAGGGAAGAGGTCTCAGGTGGAAAGAAATTGCCAGTTGACACCAGGCGACGTGTACTTCGTGTTGGTCAGTGGTTGAGCAGTGACTTGCAGAGGGGTTGCTCCAGCCACATTGCCTGGTTGATCAAATGTGATCGTTGTACAATCTGTTGTTACAGGGAGTCATGAGGAAGTCTGCTTCCTAGGTTCGGTGCGCTCCCGACGTCCCTTGAAAATCCGCGGGAAGGAATAATTCTCACGCCAGGTCGTACTCATAACCGCATAACCGCAGCAGGTAGTGAGGATGGCGCAATGTGCTCCGGCCTAGTGATACCTACCGACCTAAGGTAATCTCGTGCGGGCCATGCCAGGCCATTTTCTCCCACCCTCGCATTCTTTACCCCGTTTACGCCCCTTTTTGGAAATTGAATTGGAATTGGATTTCGGTGCCAAAGAGACATGTGCTGCCAAGCCACTAGTCGGACGCTAGA
>SRPX01000200.1:0-44976 GCA_018360215.1 Claviceps spartinae | reverse complement strand
TTCCATGTTCCATGAGAAATGACTTCAACTAAACCATACCGTCCAAACTTGAGCCTTTACTTTTGAGCCCACATCCCTTCCACGGACGACGATAAAAGGTACAAAGCCAACTACACTTTCATTGGCTACGCTATAAACGCTAGCAGGGAGCCTGAAACAAGCTATGCCGCTTTAGGCAATTTAGGGTGGACGTGGAATAGTTCTTGGGAGGGGAAGTTAAGGTTTCCCGTGACTGGCTTGAGCCTCTGCATGTCGGGTGGCTGGCCCGAGATTGGCCCATTCGCCCCACTCGTGTCCCCTCACCCCACAGCTCAGTCTGATTCACGCCCCGTGCAACGTGGAAAGTCAATTGACCGCAGCGACCCCTGAATCATCATTTTCTGGCATTTCTGCCACTTCACGGCAGCAACGCTTTCCTCTCTCCTTCGCATCGCTTTAATCGCCCTCTCCACATCCAGCGACTACCGCGTCTCTTGCCTCGCCAGCTCGGGTGCGTTCCCTCTTTATTCTGCGGCTCCGTGTGCGTGCAGCTCCGTGCAGCTTCTGATTGCAGGCAACTTGCTTGGCTTTGCTGTCATTCGTTGGCTGTGCCCGTTTCCTAGCGACTCTTTCATCAAGCACACGTCTTGTCATCTGGTCAACAGCCCGCGACCGCACCGCCTGCCTAAAGAAATTGTTCCCTGTAAGACATTGAGCTTGACGGTCGACCTCGTGTTACCTGCCTCGTGGGACTTGAAAGGAGAAACAAGGTGAGAAACGCCTCCATTCCTGCATTCCATGTCGCGACCGCTTTTCACCGCGACCGGGAACCATAGACTGGCCCAAACCGCATAGACGTGTTCATCATTGTCTCGTGGACTGGAAGAGGCTTTCACCTGTCAAGCTCCTGACATGTCCCGTAAGGAAGCACTCGATTGATTGACTGCTAACTAGTGGCTTTCTCTCCTTAGACCTCTCTTCCGTTATCTGCACGATATTGAAACAGTCAATCCACTTCGTTGAGCATCCATCATGGCGGACAAAGACACCGTCGAAGTGTCGCAGGGCTCCGATGTTGCCCGTTCCTCTAAGGAATCGACTCCAGTCTCTCCCGTGTCGCCCACCCAGGCCAGTGTTGCGTCGACTTCGCCGGAGACCAAGCGCACCAGCGTCGCTGCGCCTGCGGCCACTGCTCGACGAGCTGGTACGGCTGGAACACCCGCAGCATCGAGAACCTCCGCTGCCGCTGGTGCTGGAACTCGCGTCACGGGAGGCCTGAACAAGCCCCCAACCCGTCCGACCTCGACCGCAACACCTGCAACCAGACGCCCGACTACCGCATCATCCACGACCTCGACTCATCGCAGCCGTCCCAGCGTGAGCGCCAGTGAGGATGAACGCAAACCCGGGTTGGCCTCCAGCGCTGCTCGGAGGACGAGCACTCTCATGTCCAGCCCCAGTAGAATGGCTGACAAGAGAACGACGGCCGGGACTGTCGGCACCGCTGGTGCCGCTCGCAAGCTAGCCTCGGCGACGAGCAGCACTGCCGGCGCTAGAACCTCAACTCTTGGCTCAAGGGCATCTATGAGTGGAACGCCAGCCTCTGCCCGGCCTGCCAGCACGGCGACTCGCACTCCTACAACTTCCACCACGGCTTCGAAGCGTCTTTCAATGTCTGGTCTGGCCAGCCGACCAGCTACTACCAGATCTGACGCATCCAACGGCGCCAAGGAAATCGAGGAGCTGAAGGCAAAGCTAGCCGATGGAGATTCGCAGATCGAGACGCTTAAGTCTCAGATCCAGGCTTCCGAAGCCGTTGTAGCTGAGCTGCGCGAACAGCTTGCCAATGCCCCTGCCGCAGCAGCCACCGACGCCGAAGTTCAGTCCGCGCAGGCCAGCAGTGCTGACGAGGCCATCGCCAACCTGAAGGCTGAGCACGAGTCCGCTCTCGCGAACCTGGAGAGCCGGCTGTCCGACGTCATTGCAAAACTTGGATCCGCTGAAGCTGAGCTAGATCAGCACAAATCCAATCTCGCTTCTGCCGAAGACTCCAGGGCCTCAACCCAGTCAGAAATCGAGGTCTTGCGACAATCGCTCGAACGTGTTCAGCTGGAGAGCGAGGAAAAGGTCAAAGCCGGTGAAGCGGCGCTGCAGTCAGCTATGGCTGATCATGCTGCAAAGCTGGCTGAGCTACAAACATCCCTGACCGAGGAGCACAAGTCTACAGTTGCTGAGCTTGAGGCCAAGCTCAAGGCTGACTCGGTCAAGGACCAGTCAGATGGACAATCCCATGAAGCCCTCATCAGCGAACTCAAGGACAACCACGCATCCACTGTAGCCGAATTGCAAAGCAAGATTGACGAACTCACCGCATCTCAGGCTGCCCTGGAAGCCACTAGCAGCGACAAGGCACGGTCTGATCAGCAAGCGTTCCTAACCAAGATTGCTGCTCTAGAGAGCGAGATCGCCGAACTCAGAGCCACAAACGACGTGGCTGGCAAGTCTGCAGAGAGCACCGGTACCCAATTGTCAGAGCTTCATAGCAGCCTGGCCGCGAGGGAAAAGGAGCTTGCCGCGACTAAGGAAGACATGTCGACCCTGCTGATCAAGGCCACGGAATCTCAAAGTGCTCTAGCGGACAGGGATGAAGAGATACTGAAGCTCAAGGCTATGCACGATGAGCGCATGAAGAACCTTTCGCAGGACTATGAGAACGAGATTGAGAGCCTCCGTGGTGATGCCTTCTTCAAGCGCAAGTTTGAGGAGCTAGAGGGTCAGCACACCGAGCTCAAGACAACGTCTGAAGAAGCATCCAGGGCTCATGCTGAGGCTCTTGCTGCCGTTAACGCCGAGCTCGCATCAGCTGTCGAGACTCTCAAGTCCTTGGAGGCAGAACACCAGAAGAATCTCGATGCGCTTCGAGCTAGCCATGCCGAGGAGCTTGAGTCTGCCAAAACGGGTGCGTCAGCCGACAAGGATGCCAATGAAAGGTTGCTCGACGATATAAAGGCTCAACACGCCGAAGAACTCGCTGTGATAAAGAAAGAAAGCGAGAGCGTTCTCTCCAAAGAATTGGAAGCTCTCGGGGCGTCTCATCATGCTGTGCTGGAAGCCCTCAAGTCAGAGCATGCCGAGGAACTTGGCAAGATGCAGGCTGCCCACGCTGAAGCTCTCTCCGCAGTGGGAAGCGCCGGTACTGATGCTCATGCTGACGAGGTTGCCAAACTTCGCGCGGAACTCGAAGCGGTCCGGGAACAGCTTCAAAAAGCGCGAGCTGACAGCGAAGTTGCTGTTGAAACCGCCAAGAATGATCTCGAGGGCAAACACATTGACGAGATGGAGAAGCTCATCGCGATGAACACCAGTGCGATGGACAGGATGAAGGCTGACGGTATTCAGGCGCGCAGAGACCTGGAAGAACTCACTGCCGCACACTCCAAGTCGATTGAGGATACCATCTCCGAGTACAAGAACACGTCTTCCTCTTTGGAAGACAGGCTTACCGAACAGAGAGCTGTCAACGCTGATTTGGAGGCTGCTGTCCGGGCTGCCCGGGAAGCTCTGGCCAAGGCTCAGGCAGAGGTTGACGATATGGGTCACCAACTTGCTCAAGAGAAGATGGATCGCATGACTGCAT
Source organism: Claviceps spartinae (assembly GCA_018360215.1). Taxonomy (NCBI): domain Eukaryota; kingdom Fungi; phylum Ascomycota; class Sordariomycetes; order Hypocreales; family Clavicipitaceae; genus Claviceps; species Claviceps spartinae. The sequence goes on along the minus strand of SRPX01000200.1, from coordinate 41,360 downwards.
TGGCTGAACTGGATGCCGCCGCGAGCGCAAGACCGGACACATCAGAAGCTGATGCGCTCAGGAAGGAACTCGCGGCCCTGAAGCAGACACAGGCAAACTTCCACGCCGCTGGTGAAGAGACTCTAAGAGCCAAGGAGGATGAGGTGGAGTCGCACAAGGCGCAGCTCGCGGCAACGCAGGAGACCCTGGCCACTATGAAGATTGACCTCGATCTCGCCAAGAAAGAACTCGAGGCTCACAAGGCTGAATCTCACGCAAAGTTCAAGACAGCCATGGCCGATTACAAGGACCTCAATGACAGCATGACGACTTTAGTTGAGGAAGCTAATATCAAGGCCAAAGAGCTCGAGTTCAAGCTTGAGCAAACGACACATCTCGCGCAGGATAACGATAGAAAGGTGGCAGAGCTAGAAGCTCAGCTCAAGGTCAAGGAGGCGGAGCTTGCGGAAGTCAAGGTAAGAGAAAGATGATGCAACAGTGGTGCTTTCTTTGTCCAGGAATGCTAATATAAGTATTCTAGGCAAACGCTGGGAAGAACAAAGGTCTTTCAGCCAGCAGATTTGCCGGCGATAACGAAGCTGGGGAGGACGACCATGTAGCTGAAGGTGAGGATGACAACAGCGACAAGGATGAAGATGATGTAGATCATTCTTCATCAGCATTGGCCTCGGTGCGCGAGCCCCTTTGTTAATGCGACCGTACCCTCGGACTTGTACTTTTATTTCGGTGTAAATTTTTCTTTCAAAATGCACAATGGCTAACGCTTTCTCGTTTCTTATCTAGCTAACTAGAGCGCGGGTTCTGGCGCAGCAAATCGATGTCCTCGATAGGGAGATGAGGGACCGTAATTTGCTGTGAGTAAAAAACGCTTTATGAAATCTTCGTTCGCTACATGGTGACAATTCTAACGACTTGTGGCCATCAGGATGCTTAACTCCATCACCGATGGACGTCGACCAGGGTGAACAAGAGAAAGATGAACCCCGTACTTTCTGAATCGAATCGGGTTGGCTCCGAGAAGACGTCTTGGATGTGGAGGAATGTAGGAGGACTCAAATACCCCCCCTTTTCTTTTGTTACTATTCCGTCCCCGTTCTTCTATTGTGTGTCCTGCATTGAAGGTGGCCATCACGCAGATCAGTCTGGCTCCTTCTCGTCGGAGACATATAGCACCATGGGCGCGTTTGTACGATACAGTCCGTCGTGACGGAGCATTTGCAGTGGGTGTACTATGTAGATACATAATCATGATACCCGTCACCGTACCCTGCTGAGCGTCCTGTATCAGTGCCGCGTGGTTTTGATTCTCATTCTGCAGTTGCTCATTCTGCAGTTGCACGATTTACAAGGCGGGACCTAATGTTGGTATGTAGGTATACCTGTGATCATCGCGCGTCGCATGACGTGACTCTCGCGAGATTTGAGGACGATTTGGCGGTTGTGTTGTCTGCATATGTGCTTGGCGACGACGAAAAAGCTCAACGGGATCAAGAGCACCGGCTGCATACTTGTCAGTTACATATATAGTTACGTCCCGGCTTGCTCGGCAATGAGCAGCCTCGTGAGTCGTGGGCATGGAGCAATGTCTCAACTTCATCGTGTTCTTCACGTTATTTATTAGGTATGTTACCGTACCGTATGTACGTATTGTATTGTGAATGCTGGACGGCTCATTGATTCCGCGCCCGAGTGAGCCGGTGGGGTGAGGGTGGGCCATGATTGGCCAATGGCGGACGTCGCTGACGGGTGGCGCTAGACAGGGGTCAGACCGTGTTAGACCGTTTAGACCGGGTTTGGCTGCATGAATGACGTCGTTGCAAACTCGCCATTCCGGGCGGTTTGGACGGCGGACGGACTTTGAGTGTTACGGAGTAGATCGACTTTGTCCTGCCAGGATTCGTATTGCTCCACGCGCGGCTCTTCCTCCTACTCCGTATGTATTCTGCTTGCTCGTTCTTTTTTAACACTCTCCAGATTTAAATCATCGCGCGGATGCTCTCTTGTCGAGAGTCTTGTCGAGAGCCTCACTATCAAAGAGGCGACGATTGTTGTAACAATCCGGTTTGCTTTCGCATTTCAACTTCGGGATCCCCCGTCTACCTAGCAGGATTAATTACGCTAGCCAAGGCACTTTTTTCAGTCCCCCTCGATTCTCGACACACACAGAAACAACATCGAGGCGGAGAATAACACCACCATCAGAAAACGATATACAACAAAGCAGACAAGCCTCGGCTCCTCAAACCCCGTCTCCCGTTTCTGGCTGCTATCCAAGGCGAACAATGCCTCAAGTTGCAAGAGGTAGTCGCTCGATAGACGGCCGGCCAAAGGCATTGGACTTGGTCCCGTCATTAAATAGCGGTCACACAAATCAACACGACAGCTCGCCCAAGCCTCCGAGTCCAAGCAAACTCCAGCTCGAGTCTCCCTACGCAGACACGTCCGACTCATCCTCGCAATCACAACCCACAAAGTTCGCGCCCATCTCGCGGCCTCTCCAATCCCTACAAACGACCTCTCGCGATGCTCCCGAATCTCCCACCTCACCGACATCACCAACCAGCGTCCACGATCCGTCCTCCCGACGAAGCCTCTCGTACGCTCTCCGTCCCCAAGCCCCTGCGTACTACGACTCCCGTGCCGCCACCCGCTCGGAGTACAGACGTCGCGGCCGGACCCTGCGCGAGTACTACGACGAGAATCCGCATCTGCTCCCACAATTACCCTTTACATGGCACCATGGCAACCGGCGTTGGCGTCTCTTCCTCTTCGCCTTCTTAGTCTTCGTGGATGCCTCAGCGGTGCCCATTGCGCTGTACTACGGGATGCACTACGCAGGCGACGTGCCGGGCTGGATCATCTTCGCCGTTGTGACCACGATATGGGGCGGGCCGACGTATCTAGAATTCGCGATCCGTACGTTTCGCCTGATGAAGAAGGAGCGTTTCTATCGGCCGTTGGGGACGGACTCGAGGTGGTGTTTTGATATGCTGACCTGGGCGAGCGTGCTGACGATTACGGTTGTGACGGCCTTGTTTGTGGTGGGGAGTGCGCCACATGAGGTGTGGTTGAGAGTGCTGTGTATGCCTGCGCCGACGATTTTGTATTGTTTGGGGGGGGTGATGACTGTGATGATGCTGTATACGGTTATGGGGTGGAAGGCGCCGTTTCGGATTAGTTCGACGGCGAAGGGTGAAGAGGTAAAAGTTTTCGTCTATTCCCCCCCTTCAGCCCTCCAACCCCTTTATGAATCCTACATTCTGTCACGGCCGACGTCACCCGCGTGTTTAGGACCAGTGGTTAACGTGCACTATTTCTCAGGTCTTTCCAGCTGTGTACTACTTCATCGAAGACGTAGTCGCTGTCAACGCCAAGGCCGGTCGTCCCTACCGCGAAGCTTTCGCCGCTCGATATCAAGCCTCTCCGCGGTTCCGACAAATGCTCTACAAACAATCCCTCTTCTGGTCCGTCCCGTCGCTGGTGCTGGCTGCGGGATTGACCGTCGTGGCCGTCCACCCGGACGTGCCCGCCACGGCCGCCTATGGAGTCTGCTGGGCCGTGCCCTTTATCTGGTGGGGGATCTGGGGCGCCATTACGGTGTGGTGGTGCAAGAGGGATATGGTTAGGGAAAGATTGGAGTGGGAGGCTGATAATGGAGTCGTGATGGACAAGACGACGCCGCCGCCGCAGCAGCAGCAGGGTCAGCTGGAGACGCATGTGGAGGGGAAGCATGAACGGGGTGGGGAGAGGGATGTAGAGCAGGCGTAGGTAGTGAAGATGGATGGATGGGTGGATGAATGAATAATGAATGAAAGAGAGGGTGGTCACTGGCGAATTATCGGCAATAGTAATGTAGTTGGATCTGGGCGACATACCGTACATAGATGGTGTTATAGACAGAGCCGTCGCAACAGGCCCCGTCCGGGTCGGGAAATACCTGACAGCATGTACATCTGTACATGGATACATACATGGTACATACATACCAATTTGGTCAAGTTCCGATGACGAAAATGCAGAATGCAGCTGAGAGAGGTGAGCTGAAGCTGAATGAAAAGTACCTACGTAGCTGAAAAGGTAGGTGAGGGAATGGTAGTCGCGAAAGGTAGCTGAAAAAGGAGCAAGCTGAGACAACAGCCGCTGACTGTGTGTGATGCATTGCGCCAATCTACGGAGTATAGCGACGGAGCAATGGACGCATTCAACAGAGAGTATGTACCTAGGTACCTATTTTTACCTGCCTCCGGTGGGCATCTACTTTTACACACAGAATGGAAGCGCTCTATGGATGGAGTAAACCGCGACGGCAATAACGTTTTTCAAAAGTCTGCGTGCGTGGTGTACATCGGTCTCATGACAGGCAGTGCCCGCTCCCTGGGATGGAGATTCAATCGATATACCTACCTATGCTGACAAGATGATTTGCCATCTGTCCGTCTCTGCGGTCTCGTTGGCTGGCGTCTGGAATGCGATGTGTAGATGGGCCAGGATGCGAGGCTCGGAGCTTTTGTTACCTTTTGTGGCAATTAGCGATTTTCGGAGAAACGAGAATGCCACATTCTCCGTCAGTGTGTGCGGCTAACGATGAGACACGCATCTACTTTAACTTAAGTCTTCCACACTGTAATTCGCAAGTCGCGTGACCTGGGATGAGGCCATTGGACAGGAGTCCATCCAACAGGCTGAATGCGATGAGCGTTGGTCTTGTAAACCTGTCTTGAAAGTTGAGGGCAGTCCTGCAGTAACGGCCCTGAAGACGAGTGCGTATGTCTTCAAGTTCGGGTTCTGAAGAACGTCTTTCTACATATCTGAAAATGTATGTACATACAGAGTACGGAGTATGTATGTATGTAGGTACATACACATATGGAGGAGCCCAGTGTCTCAGTTACCATTTTCGCCTGTGAAAGCTGTACTCCGTAAATGCGGGGGACAGGGGGCAGTGTCTTACCGAGAACAATAGATGTGCCACGACAACTGATTGTTGAGAAATATCTAGCGAAGAAAGAACAAGAAAAAAAAGCAAATGGAAAGAGGCACGAATCAACGCAAACGCCTCGAGGCTTCAAGCTATTGGACCGGTTCCCATCAGGCCATCGCACGTGGGCTGCTCGCCGCTTGAGAAACGTCCCCGACTCCCGTCGCGTTCCTCAGCGAGTCAGCGCTCCTCACAGACATGGTGCCTAATCGTTCATGGTAATGTACATAATGTACAATGGTACGTACAGAGATGGAACCGGCCACAATGGCCAGTAGCTCGCCGGATCGCCGGAGCCTAGTCTGGAAGCGGAGCCGATTATCGAGTGATGTCGAGACAGCTGAGAAAGTCGAGGCTCCTGAGGTTCTGAGGCTGTTTGGTCCAACTGCCTGAAATGGCCACACGTGGTTGCTCAACGGGCTGTGATTGGCTGCAACATCATCCGCCTCCCATCCGCCTCTCCCCCACAAGACCCTTCAGCCTTGAGTCTTGGCCAAGATCCTCAAGATCCTCTATTTAACCTCTACGCCAACTTGCCAATTTGGGTCATCAACCCCATGCGAGATCATGTGTCGTGACTCGTGCGACAATGTCCATCTTCTTCTTCTTCCTCCCGTAACAAGTCGCAGATGGCTGTCGGCCGGGCCGTCTGGGAGCCAATCAAGCTCAAAACGTGGCCCTTTCTTAAACTTGGCGCTTTCCGTTGCAATTAGGCCACCACGCTGCGCTGTTGGACCGTGGTTTCCGAGGATCCAACAATTTCCGGCTCAACATGCTCACGCTGTGTTGTATATCTGTACGCTTGGAGCCTGTCCACGAGCAGATGGTCTGTTCTTATGCTTTTTGACGCGAACAGATCTTCTCTATCATTTCCCTTCCCTTCTCCTCTTCACCACAGCAGGGACCTTTCCATCACGGCTTTGAACGTTTGTTGTCGACGCACACGACAACCCGCCTGCCCAAGATGGTTATGACCGAATACACGTACGTGTTTGTCATTGGCACCTTCTTTGCGCTTCTCGAGGCGTTTAACAATGGAGCCAGTAAGTCAAAATGAATATACAACATGCATATCGAAAGAGGAGCTCTGATTAGTTCTCCGCTGCTCGACGTGCGCAAGAACCACTCGAAGTAGAGTCAACAGGGTTGCTAATTACACCTCTTTCTTCCCTGGCAGATGATGTTGCAAATGCGTGGGCTACCAGTGTCTCGTCACGGTCAATCACCTACAGACAAGCCATGGTCCTGTGTCTGATTTTCGAGCTGCTTGGTGCCCTGACCGTCGGCGCTCGAACAGCTTCCACCATCAAGAACGGAATCATCCCACTCGCGGCCTTCAAGGACAACCCCGGTGTCCAGCTCCTGGCATTTACGTGTGCGGCTGCCGGTGCCTCGCTCTGGGTGCAGTGGTGTACTCGCCACTCTGCCCACGTCTCGTCCACATACTCGCTCATCTCCTCAATTGCCGGCGTGGGCGTCGCCACTGTTGGTGCCAGCGGCGTTCAATGGGGATGGAATAACGGCAAGGGTCTTGGAGCCATCTTCGCTGGGCTGGGAATGGCCCCTGCCATCTCTGCTGTATTTGGAGCCGTCATCTTCATGCTCATCAAGACGGTAGTCCATGTTCGCAAAAACCCCATCCGCTGGGCTGTGTGGACCTCCCCCTTCTTCTTCCTCATCGCAGGCGTTGTCTGTACCTTGTCAGTCGTGTACAAGGGCTCCCCTCGTCTGGGTCTCGATAAAAAACCTGCCTGGTACATTGTTGCCGTTACCCTCGGCGTGGGCTTTGGCTTGTTTGTTCTGTCGGCCTTGTTCTTCGTGCCTTACGTTCACGCCAAGGTGCTGAAGAAGGATTACACCGTCACCTGGAAGGACATTGTCCTCGGGCCTCTCCTCTTCAAGCGACAGGCCCCTGCGGACGCTGTCAATGCCAAGGTGCCCAACTACGCCGTCGTCCAGCACGAAGATGACCCCAGCGAGAGCGAGACCCGAAACGATGATGACGGAGTGTTTGATCCCAAGAACCTCGAGAAGGCTGGCAAGCCTGGCCAAGTGATTCCTGAGACAGACAGCACCAACAATCAGAAGCTCATTCTTGCCGAATGTCACCAGGATGGCTACAAGAGACTCGTCTTCGAGGCCCGTCAGCGCCACCACGCCAAGCTCCGACGCGGTAATGGTCCTCTGGCTTGGGCTATGCGCACTCTGCACGCTAATCCCATGGGCGCCGGCTCCATCTACGAGAAACACAACGTCGTCATTGTTTGCAAGAGACTTCCTGCCATGGTAGTCGTTGCCCTCCTCTACGGTATGAACTATGACATCCACGGCGCGCAGGTCGGTATCGAAGGCACCCCCGACGGCCGCCGCATGCAGCGCGTGTACGATGTGGCCAAGAAGTACCCCAACGAGGTCGAGTATCTCTATTCTTTCGTGCAGATCATCACTGCCTGCACGGCTTCCTTTGCTCACGGTGCCAATGATGTCGGTAACGCTGTCGGCGTCTGGGCTGCCATGTACTCTGCTTGGTCTACCGGCAAGGCTTTGACATCCAACTCTCCCGTTGAGCTGTGGCAGATTGCCGTCATGGCGCTGACGATTTGCTTTGGTTTCATCACCTACGGGTACAATATCATGAAGGGTACGTTGCGTTGCCTCCCTCACTCTCTACGGACCACCCCCCTCCATTCTGTGACTTCAAAGTACAGGGTTTCTTCAAAAACAAAAGAGAACATATTCGCTAACTCTATCCATAGTCATGGGAAACAAAATCACATACCACTCCCCCAGTCGTGGCTCCTCCATGGAAATGGGCGCCGCCATCACCGTTCTTGTCTTCTCGCAGTATTCCCTCCCCGTGTCCACATCCATGTGCATCACGGGCGCTACCGTCGGCGTTGGTCTCTGCAATGGGACGTTCCGCGCTGTCAACTGGCAACGAGTCGGCCTCTTGGTCTTTTCGTGGTTCATGACCATTCCCATTGCTGGTTTGATTGGTGGATGTTTAATGGGGATTTTGCTAAACACGCCTCACTTCAAATAAGTGGGAGCCTTTTTTGGGGGGGGGGGGTCGGGCTTTTTTTTCTTTCTTTTTGAGTGCTTTTTTTCTGCATGGTGTTGAGTGTTACTGGGAGGGCCAAAAAATGGCATTATATGATTTGGGTATTTGCTTTTTGAAGGATAACGCCGGCTTTATGATGAATCGTTACTTGATGTTAAAAAGGTGGACTTGGGATAATAAGACACTGCCGGGGAATTTAGCGTGCATTTTGTAAATACATTGATGATGCAATCTGGACTTTCCATTTCTTATTGTCTCTGTGTCGACGGCCAGTAAGTGATACCAGAGACTTGACACACCACATAATGAGATGATATCATGATGGTGATGGATCGCGCCCGGTGTGGTAGCACAAAGCGTCTATATCATGTCTATTGATAGTCGCTCATTCCCCCAATTCTTCAGATAGTTTTTCTTGTTCTCTATCCAATTCAAACTACATACATCGATCCGGCATTTCTGTGCCAGAATAGCTCAGTCAGTACAGTAATGTGAACCTGAAGGCTGACGTCGGCTGACCCAACATTGTGGCCAGGATACATTCCCCACGGCCAGAACCATGCTATTTCTTTGGCACGTTCATTCAAAACGTCGACGCTGCTCCGCGTGGCAGCGGAGCTGACTTCGGCCTCTGCAAATCGACCGAAGTTCATCACGGGAATCAGAAGATGGCAAAGAACAGACAAGGGGTCTGCGCGAGAGGCGAGAGTAGACGCAGCGATTTCTAGGGCCATTGAAACTTCAGAAATTAGGACGAACGACGAAGAACGTCGAGGATACGTTAGTCGGAAGCCCGACGTTGAGGGCCCGTGCTGGAAGCCAAACGCGATGTCGACTGGGAACGACAACTCTGGCCGGGAACCGGGGCAGAAAACTGAAGCAAACATTCATCATGGGCAACGCAATGAGAGGCTTGATCAAGTAGACTTAGTCGATCGACCAGGATCAGTGCAAAATGCATGCGCACGCGGCCTATGCCATGAGAACGTTCTCCTCCTCTAGTACTGAGTCGTCTGGCGTGTGTAATGCCACCCAAATACACCTGTGCTGTTTTGGCGAACAGCGCAGCAGACATCTGATGTGTTCGAATTGTGTTCGCGCGACTCGACCGTTCTTACATGCAGAAGCTTGTTCGTGCTGACGTTCTTCTCGAAATAGACTCGCAATCTGCAATGCCACTTAGTCCAGTCTTTAAAAACCTGGGCGTATCCTTCGTAGACCTCCTCTGGAGACCAGAATCCCCCACACACTCAACAAGTTATTGCCTTACCTAGCTGCCATAACAGCGCGAAAGCCAGTCGCCAGTCCGTATCGATCGACCAATCTTCGCCCAAGGTAATCGACTAGCTTTCGGACGGGGAGAACAATACAAAAACCCTACTCTTCGTCCATAAACGAAAGCGCGCCACGACCCAGATGGCGGAAAGAAGCCATATAATTTTTCTTCAGCCTATTGAGGATGGCCAGACGGTGTCACAGGCTCCTCGGTGGGAACCCACGACCAAGATCTCTATTACCCACCGGAATATTGTTTATCGAGGCGTAAAACGTCGATACGAGAAGCTGCGGAAGCTTCAAGACCGCGCCAGGAAACATGCCACGCCAGAATTGAACTTCTACTATGACGCCGGTATCTTGCCGTCAACACCTACCACGGAATCCACGGAGCCTCCTGAATATACTGCCGCGCTGGCGGGTGTTCCATGGCGGACTGAAGCCCAGCGTGCGGATACTTCAAATACACCAGGCGAGGCTGAAGACCGTCAAGATGTAGGAACAGACAGCGGAGCGTCAGGAAGCGATATTGCGAGTCCCCCTTTTCGGGACTGCGATGAACGAGACGCATTGAGGAGACTCTTGGACGATAAGATTGAAATGCTGGACCAGAATCCGAGGCTGGATGATCTTTCACTTGAAAGTGACACCTTTGTGAGCATTCTGGAAAAGTTTCTGGATCATCTGAAGGCGCACTGCTGCCCGTGTGATGATGCAGCGTCGGAGCAGATGGCGGCATCCAGACAGGCTGACGATCTCGATCGACACCACGCTTGTGTTAGTTTCAAATATATGAACTGCTTGCAGGAGCATATCGACCAGCTGTGGTATTTCCAGTTTGATGACAACATGAGTAGTATGCGCAGGACGAGACAAAGCTCCCCCGAGGCGAGGGCTGCAATGGCGAAGAGTCGCGGCGTGGGCAGTCCACTCGTGGATGGCTATACGCCTGATTAGGAGATATCCGCGTGGCGACTTTTGGTTGCCTTGGGCATGGAAGTCCCTGCTTTCATGAGAGTCGGCGACATTGCATCTCTCCGCCCTTGAATAGACCCTAGTCGAAAGATTGATGTTGGGCGGGTGTAAGACTCGTTCATGGACCGAAACTACTCTCCAGGCGGTTGATATCATGTCAGTAGAAGACGACATCGGCATTGCACGGTTGTCTTATCATGTACTTGTCAGTCCGTCACCGCATCCTAAATAGTGAAATGCGGAAGTATTGAACAGGCGTCCACGAAGAGCGTCAAACATTTTAGACTGCGAGAGTTTCTTCTCGAAAAGTGCTGAATGAAAAATCTTCTCTGAGAAGTGTCAACCATTGCGAGAAAATACTGGGACAACGAGACTTTCTTCCGTGAAAAGTAAGTGTCAGCCGTTGACTGAAGGCTTGAGACAGCGGGACCAACACATAGGCAGTAGATCGATCAATCATTCGAGATCTTCACTTGACTTTAGCCATAGGCATGCAGCTAGGACTCCTTCCAGACCGGTAAACCTGCTGCGTTGTCATGATATACATTGTAAGTACTAAGTAGAACCATAGGAGCGGTCCAGGTAGGTGGTGACTGGTGGCAAGGTTATTAATTACTCAGGTACCTAGGTAGGTGGATGTGGCTGGATCCAAACGCCGAGGAAACGGGCAGATTCTTTTGGTTGTATGTACATACCTATTGTTGCCGTTCCCAATCGGACGGCGTGCCGATGGGTGAAGTATAGTGAAGTATATTAGTATGCTCTACCCGAGATTGAACTTTAGTCCCCATTCGTCTGGCCAGTCTTGTCAAATCTTCCAGGCGTCTGAGGCTCTTCTTCAAAACACTCGCAAGTGTTCGGAAAGACACCGTGACACACCCGGAAAAGCCTCGAAGACCACCAGGAAGATTTGCCAGGACTGATCTGACGAATGGGGACTGAAGTTCAATTCCAGGAAGAGCAAGCTCATGCACTTCACCCGTTGAGTCGTGACCCTTCGCTAACCCGCCCGATTGGGAACGGCAACAATAGGTACACCGTACATACATACTCCGTACAACTGAAAGAATAGGTACGCAGAGCAAAACAATTCAAAATCCACAGATGCGGAGATAACGTACCCTACTCAAGGTGTTTTACTCTGTACAGCTGCAAAAATCACTGCAGCATAATAACGCGGCGCAGTATTACTAAGCAAGTCAGCCTACCAGGCCTGGCATGCCCCTTGATTGGCCCAATGCAGCATTGAGCGGAACTCGGACGAGGACAGAAAAAAAAAGGTCTTTGTCTTTGCTCTTCTCAGGCAACTCCATATTCTGTGTGAACGCACCCTTCTCCTCGAAGCCATTCACGACCAACCGGCGCAGTATCACCCGTCGGTTCAGGCCCAGCAAACAAGCCGAGCGATCTTTCTTCTCGACAGCCTGTCGCATCCGCACAAGCTGCCGCCTCTTGTGCACCGACCGTTCTGTCCACTCAGACCAACATCATGGATCACGGACGCGATCCCTGCCCCTGGGTCATCTTCAATGACTTTGGCGGCGCATTCTGCATGGGGGTACGTTTGACGATGAATTCACCAAAGCTATGCCCTCGCATGCGGCGGCAAGGCTCGACTCAATCCTATAATTCAGCGGACCCAATTCCCCGATTCAACGTCAGCGTGAGCATGGGCTAACCTGTAGTCGTTGCCGACTCTTCCAGGCTATCGGCGGTACCATCTGGCACGGCGTCAAAGGCTTCCGAAACTCTCCATATGGCGAACGCCGCATCGGAGCCATCACGGCCGTCAAGATGCGCGCGCCCGTTCTAGGTGGCAACTTCGGTGTCTGGGGTGGTCTCTTCTCAACCTTTGACTGCGCAGTCAAGGGTGTGCGCAAGAAGGAAGATCCCTACAATGCCATCATTGCTGGCTTCTTCACCGGAGGCTCGTTAGCATTCCGTGGTGGCTTCAAGGCTGCTCGGAATAACGCCATTGGCTGTGCTGTTTTGCTGGCCGTTATTGAGGGTGTCGGCATTGGCTTCTCCAAGATGATGGCCGGGGGCACAAAGCTGGAGGCACCGATAGCGCCACCTGAAATGAAGCAGGGTGCTAGTTTGTGATGAGGACGGTGAAGAAACAAGAGAGAAGGAGAGATGAAACCCCCCCCCCAAAGGCACACAGGAACGACCATTCTCATTTGTAATCGCGGCAAGGGAAAACGAAACCCGAGTCGAAAACGGATGGAAGAAGCGGTCGTGCGACTGCTTTGACGTCTTGGATGACAGATGGCTGTGTGCATGAAACAAACTTCTACGTGGGCTGTAACAACATCATGCGGTCATTGGAACGTTTTGACATTTATTCTTATAATTTGATGGAAATATTTTTGGACGATCAAGGACTTTGGCGATCAAGGACAACATTGCTCCAGTGTACGACGACATACGAAAAGAAAAGGCAACAAAAAAAAAAGCAACACGTCATCTATTATCTGTCGACTGCGAGTCTCTTCGAGTCGATACCCACAACTCCCAGGAGCGCTTGCCACGAACGAAGCCGAAACAATTCGTCGAAAGTGACTCGGAGATGGCACGGTGTAAATGAAGACATGGTGCGATCCAGAAACCTCACGGCTGCCTAATGGGAGGCTCGGCCGGCTTGATGGCGATGGAGGTACAATCGGTATGGGCATCTTATCGGCGTTTCAAACTGTACTTTAGACTGGATATGCGAGCGTGTGTGGTGTTATATCTAAGGCAGGACTGCTGGCACTGTCCGCATTTCGCATTGGGTCTGAGGGGATAGAAGGACCCTGACGCAGCTAATCGGACGGTGTCGGTAGTGTAGCTGGGACCATGTTGAGTTGAGGTATATAAAACAGTCACCACTACGCCATGTACTGGTCCGTATCTGCACGTTTCTAGGGCTTTCTTCGTGCCTTGTTCCCTGACTTTTGTCATGTTTCCTCTAGGGAACCAAGTCGGATTCTACCATGCAAACCTAACTTCACGTGTGTCTCAAGCACAATGATAACTACAGTTTCAAAAATCATTCGAGTGGCAACTGAGAGCATCCACGTGATGATGCACCCTAGGTACCTAAGGTATGTATGTACCCGGATTTGTGACAGGGGCAGAAGTTCCAAGACAGGGCAAAAAAGAGGTATGTACATACCTCCTATGTATAATGTACCCCTAAATGCCGGTCGTCGAGAGTGGATCTGTCGAATCGGGATAACTGGGCGGAAAGATCTCCTACCTGGTATATAAGTACCTCCTACCTTCTAGCTTGTTGCACAAAAGAAAGTTTATTGCACCAAAGGAACGAGTAGGCAGGTATAAATAGCCCTGACTCCTGAGTCCTGACACGCTACGCAATACACACGATGGACACATGCACCTCTTTCCTCATTGCCTACCTCTGGTAAAGAACTTCTCAGATGCCGGACACCATACATATAACCAAAGTTACCGCCCGTGGTAACGGGTATCAACCGGGCGTATACATGACCTTAATGCCAAATCGCCTGCCTTGTGCGCCCTTGAAAGCCCTAATAACATGCTTCCTCTGACCAAAAAAAAAAGGAAAAAAAAGCATAGAAAGAAAGAAAAGATAGCCTAGTACAGAAGAGAGAAACGCAGAACAAAAGACGTGCCCAAGATATCTTAAAGTACGGCGCTGTGAAAATTCATCTCTCGTCTCATTCTTTACACCAAGCGCTCTCGCGCGTAACGAAGGAGATGCTTGCGTGAATCAGGATGCTGGGACGAATCTCACGCCCACAAAACGGTAGCGCAAGTAACTTATTATAAATCTGGCATGGTGAACACATGTCACCTAGAGCTAGCCATCAGTCCCGCAGCGACCTTGACGGCGGCGTTGACGTCTTTCCTGCGAATCCCAGGAGATCGCCCCAGGCATACTGTCTTGTTGCTCAGTTCTGACGTGAAACTGTTAGCTCTTAAGCATGGAAGCTGTGGTCGCTAGATCTAGAATGGCCTGCAGCATCAATGCAGACGAAAGCTCAAGGGAGCACTTACCTTCAATTAATACGGCTACATTGATAGTCACCTTTACCTTGTTATGCCAGGTGACCGGTTGTGGCCACGCGTGGTTGCCGGAACTGGGCGAAATATGCGCCGATGCTGCTGTGCCAAATCCGCTTGCATTCCCTGGTATTGATGGTGGTGCTGACTCTGATGCTGGTCCCGAAAAGGGTTGTGAACCATACTTTGCCATGAAAGAGTTGCTTGCCGAATAGGATGATTCTACAACTCCAGCCGCAGAGGGTCTGCTACTGTTCCCGCTGGTCGCGTACATGGCACTACTCGGGCGTCCGTATAAGGCCTGTTGCGAGTGTAAGCCGGTGCCATCGTTTGCTTGCACTGTCTCTTCGTGTTCCTCGAGCTCATTGAGGTCGATTTCAGCGTGAACAAAATCAGCTCTTGGCGGTATGAAGATACCGAGCCGTCGAAGATGCGTTTCCACCTCGTCGGAGTCGAAGAACTCGCCTTCAAATCCAGCGAGCACCATTTGTAGTCTTCGATCGGGTCCGCAGTGTATTTTCTCATCCCGCGTCGCCTGCACCGATGGCCCCCAGGGGCCCATGGACATGCCTGCCATTGCCTGAGGCTTGCCGTATGACTGCGTACCCTGATTTCCGACCGGCACGCTACTACTGCTGCGGCTGGTGCCGCTGTTTCCAGATGCTTCGCCGGGACTTGTTGTGGTTGTCGGAGGTTGTCCCGGAAGAAACGTGCCTGCCCCGCCAAGATTGGTGAAGGGATATCTCCAGAAACAGAGGTCCTCGTGCGGGCTACAGTTCAATGTCTTTTGGAAGCGTAAAAGACAGAACCCAAATACGGCAGCGAACCACTCGGGTGGCGGATTCCAGCTCGTCAGAAGCCGAAAACCCTTCTCCGTTGAATGGCGCTGCAGACGACGTCCAAAAGTGTGCTCATTGGCGGCGAACGATGACGGAGCGGGTAGAGCCTGGTATGACGAAGACGCGCTTGCCATATTTGTATCGAAATCAGAGGCAGCCCTTGATTCCATACTTGATTCCATAGACGAGTATACTGGAAAATCAGCGTCGTGCGGTGCCGCGGCCGTGATCATCCCATAGCTGCCTGGGTGAGGGGGCACATCGATCAGGGGGGTGGAATACGAGGTCGAAGTTGAAGCCGAACTCGAAGCCACGCTAGAAGTTGCAACAGCCGGCGCCGTGATAGGGTTTCCGTACGTTTCAGGGTAATTGGCTTCATGGAAAGAGACTCCTTGATGAATTGTGCCCTGCGCAGATGATGCAGTAATGCGTTGCGCCGACGATGCAGGCAGGCGGGGATACTGCGCGCCAGATCCACTGCCATTGGCCACTTCCGCGCCATCCTCATCAGATAGACTTCTGTAGCCATCTCTTGTTCCAGATTTCACTTGATCAGTGGTAGCGGTAATCTTCTTGGCAATAGAAGACAATCTTTGGATAGCTTGGGATGCTCCTTCCAGTACTCGCTCGGATACAAGGATACCGAAGAAGTCATTGAAGTCCCTGCTGATGTCGTCGTTGGCTCTTTCCAGCTCTTTCACACGCTTTTCCAACGTCGTGATGGTGGTGTCCTTGCGTTGGCGATATGCCCGCTGAGCGAGCCGAATTTGGGTTCGACGACGCTGCATCCATCACATTGTCAGAATGGGTCCTAAACGCCTTGACATAATTGCAGTAGGAAGACTGTGACTTGCCTCAGCCGCGGTCTCATCCTTGGTGTTCTTTCTCGGCCTCCCTCTAGACCTTTTCTTGGGATTATCTTCGTCGTTGAGTTCATCCACCTTTACATCGTCTTCATCTACGCCCCTGGAGTTCTTTGGTCCCACAACAGAGCCGGACGCTCGCGGGAGGGAATTCGGGGGACTTGGGCGGGAATGAGGCAGCTGGCTGAGGGGGTTCATTGCACATGCAAAGAGACTGGCCTTCTAAGCGAAAAAAAATTGTACAAAGGCAGCCAGCACGCGCAGTCCCGGGGAGAATTGCTGGCCATGTGTTCACGTGTTGAGCTGGCACCGCAACTTGCATTACGACAGCCTTCTCGGCTGCCAGTCGCCCGCCTCTTGTTGTTAAAAAAGAGTGATTACAGAGCAAGGGGCCACCGACGGAGTCATGAGGCTGGCTGTGAGGCGTTGGATTATTCCCTTTGGCCAGGCACGTTGAAGACGGATCTGCTGGTAGTGGAGAGGAACGATGTCTTTAACCCGTACAGCCAGGTCACGCAGGGGTGGATGGTAACGGGGGAGGGTCCGGAGGGGTAATAAGGGCCAAGGCACTGACTGGGACAGGGGAGCAGGCGATCGATTTCGAGCTAGGCGTTGAAGGACGTTGAAGGGTTTACAAAGGGGATGAGAGGTCTATTTGATCTCTGACCAAGAGAGAAACTTTGACAGCAGTAACATCGTGAGACTGACAGCTTTGAGCCAAGTATCACCAGACGGCCCGGCAGACTGGACCAGCTGCGAGCCTGCGACAGGTGGAACAGCTGGACAGAATGGTTGGGAGCACAGGATTCAAATACCTTTCCCTTGTACCGAAAGAGGCCCGCCATCTACCTAGGTACATATGTATGTATGTATGTAGGTACCTACCTATTTGCCGCACGCGAGGGATTTGCCGTAATCTGGGTACGGAGGGTAGGAAAGAACCGCCGGCCAACTTGGTGGAGCCCCGTTCTTCGGCTCGTTCTTCGGCGCCGAACATCATCCTTTTAAACGACCATAAATGAACATACATATAGGTAGGTACCTAGTCCATTGTTATTTGTGGCACGCAATGCCTAGCTTCAACAATGCGATAGGCGGACTGGGTCTATGAAATTGGGGACGAACGCCACGACCGGCTAACCGAGTCCAAATGGAGGTAGGTGCCTATGTATTGAAGCCTTGAAGGTGTTCTAAAAGTTCCAAGATGACCATTGACAGCCTCCATGTGGTGAACCGTGACACCTAAGTGCCAAATGGCCGGGAGACTCGAGACTCGAGAGACAAGCTTTCAAGACAAACTCTGCAGCTAGCATCGCGGGCACCCCTGTCTTTACCCAATGCAGCAACGGCTTACGGAGTAGACAATGGGCATATGTACATACCTGGGTTCACCAGTGACCATTCGCATGTACATATCCGTGATAGTATGTAGCGGTGTACTCTACCTACTTTGCATCTACTATCGCACAGGGCAAAAGCGGGAGAGTATGTCTTGCACCTGCGTTGAAAATTGATACTCAGATCTGCACGAGGTACGAACACTACATAGGTAGCTACATACGTACTCCGTAGGTGAAAACTACACACCATAAGACCTTTGTACATGTCATGTTACGGAGTCCAGATGCACTGTGGCCTTGCCTATCATCTACGGAGTAGAGACTAGGTAGGTAGGAACTTATGGAGTAGTACGCTCCTTTGGGCGACTACCTACCGCTTCTGGATGACTTGACTTGAAGACTTCACCACCCTTTGCCCAATTCGTCACACAAATAGCCGCCTTTTGCCAATGTACATAGGTACAGGAGCCAGGTCCTCTCGGCTATGGTAATCTATGTATGTAATTACGGAGTAGAAGTTTCAAGTACCGCTTGATCGTTCAGATCTTGCAGCTGCCGTTGAGGGAGCACGTGCGATCAAAACTGTGGCTGCCTGAAAGTGTACATGACTTACGTTGATCTGGCATGTGATTGACGCTGTCGGCATTCCCAAGTTTTCAGTAGAATAGTCGTTCTGCTGTAAATACTACTAAATGGCTTTCCGCATCACACCAACAGACCTCCGCTCTGACGAGCCAGAAGTCGAGAGCTTCGACAACAAGCTGATTAAGCTCACGATCTCAACCAGGGAGCCCTTGGAAAGTGGACCAAGTCTCGCACATCCCCGTCCGCATGACAAGAAGGGTATCCCGCGAAGTCGAGGCCTCTCCATCGAGAACGGTGAACCTGCGACAGTAATCATACCACCCACCACCTAATCCTAAGCTTAACATCTAATCCTAGGAACTAACCATCCCAATCCATTAGCCAACACCTAATCCTAACCTTGACACCTGATCCTCACCACTAACCACTAACCCTAACCCCTAAAATACTTCCTCACCATGTGAATTCACACTAGGCAATTTCTGAGTAGGTGGTATGAATAGACTTATCGGGTGGTATAAATAACAATACTCATGACAGATGGCATGCCTGGAACCGAGCGATGGCGAGCCCCAGAACTATGGTGACCAGTAGCCACCGGTCCGATATGCAGCCTTGAGAGATGTACTTCCTCGCATATTGCAACAGTGCTCTACAATACAGGCTGGCCGATTTTGACGAGCCCTTGATCTACCCATCGCGGCTTTCTCGAGATGAACAGCTGGCGCTGCGCAAGGAGAGACTCAAAATTCACCAGGACAGGTTGACAGCGTAGATTTTATTGGTCCGGCGCAGACTACCTAACTCACGCATCTAGTATCGCACACGATTTCCTCGAACCGCCGTCGGAGATCTAGCGCCGCCATGACTGACGAGAAGCTCTCCTTTTTTTGCGCAGAGAATTGATACGTAATAAGAATGTACGTGGTGGCTATGACTAAGGATAGAAAGGGAATAGAACGGGAGATCAACAAGTGAAGAGAAAGGTAAGAATGGCAAAGAAAGGTGGGAATGGGACTTGGAAGGAAGTGACGACAAGATGATTTGCCTCGGTTTGCTGAAAGTGTATACTTATAGAAATCCAACCCATACAAATATGCCACACTGGACGTTTGTGTGATCAACGACGGCTTACAAATCAAACGGCACGCATGATACAGCGTAGGAAGGTAATGACGATGACGCATGCCCATCACCCAACATACGCTGTATACATGAGGCGTAGATATTATGTACATGAATTGGAGTGGCGAATCAAGGATAATTCAGCCATGACGAAATAGAAAGAAATATTCATCAACGTCCCATATAGAAATACAATAGACCATTAGCCCCCTGCTGTTAAAAGATCTTAATGCTCGTGGTATCTTCATCTGTTGCTGGTGTTACTAAATGAGTATGTACAAGTACATGCTCCATACGCTCGTGGCGTGGACACGCCGTACAAGAAAACGTTATACAATATGCGCAGTCGTTCAAGAAAAGGAGACAGAATCGAAAACTCCAGAACCTGTGCACCTATTTCGCCCATGCGTCTCTCCAAGCCTTACCCCGAGCACTTCCATGCTCCTGCTGCTTTTGTATCTCACATTCCACCAAGGCATTCCATCTGGGCCCTATAAACGGATCGACTTCCGGTTCCTGACCCGGCGAGATGCCCATACGTTTCAGCTGCGCCTCAATGGCTTCTGAAAACGGGAACTGCAACACTGGCATCACGCCGACGTTGGGTGGGGGACCGAGAGTCATCTTGTCGGCCTGCGGCGCGGCCGTTTCATCGCCACCTCGTGATGAGGACGAAGATACGGGAGAGGAAGAGGAAGAGGAAGAGGCTTCCGGAACGGACGCGGGATATTTTTCTTCTTCGATGAACTTGTTGAGCGCTTCCCCTCTTGCCACCCAATCGCGCCACATCTTTTCCAGCTTCCATTCCCACCACAACTTGGTGAGTTTCACACTCCAACGGTACGAAGATGTGAGCAAACGTGAGGCCTCCGCGTCACGGACCTCTACACCGGATAGGCCCGCTTGTCGCATCTGCGTGGCCATTAGATCTTCCCACTCGTCTTCCTGCGTAGCTTGCCATGTAGGCTCCTCGTCTGTCTCGAGCCACTTTATCATTGTTTTGCGGTAGAAGATGTTCTTTTGGCCAATCATCTTGGATAGAGCTGGCGGTTGGGGTTTCTTCAGCCGCAAGAACGGCAGGCCGTCTGATGTAGCGCAGAGGTTGAGATTGTAGAGCTTGGATTGGAGTCTGTAGGTTGGTACATAGTGCGGTGCGTCGGTCTTGGAGATGTTGACGAGGAAGGGCTCCTTGGGGGGCAGTTTCGGCGGCGGTGGTGGTGGTGGTGTTCGATTCGGAGGGGGCGGCATGCGGCGCAGATGAGATATGACTTGGGCATATTCGATAGATTTTTGGTCTTGGGCTTTGGCGAGCAGAGAGAGGAACTAGGTGGGTTCATATCCGTGAGCGTTTTGGTTGTCCTCACAGTCCTTGCATTAGAAGGAAACTTCTTTGGGTAGGTGACATATCATAAGCTCACCTTGTAGCCCGCTGCCATGGAAGCATATACCAGTCTGAGACTCGTGAGCGGGCGGTCGACGACGAAGCGCGATCGGACAGCATGATGAAGTGCGCTTCGCTCGGGCGTAGCAACCTTGTCGGCAGATCGGAGGAGCGCTCGATAGAGAGAGAGAGCCGCGATGCGGTGACGCGAGTTGCGCGCTGGGACGAAGCGCTGTCGCTGCATCGTCGGGAGAAGGGCGGGGCTATCGCGGTTGTGGCTTCCAGGTGAGCATCCTCACGGCTATGACATCCGAAATAAGGAGAGGGATGCAATTGGGACGGAACGGGAGGGGTCGTTGTCCTCTCGCTGCTGGTGAGTATGTATGTATTCGTAGAGGGATGGTTTTCGTGCTTCGTAAAGTCCGGGATGGAAGCGGAGCTTTCGAGCTGGAGCCGCCCAGTGCCAAGTTGTCAGACTGGTGTCTTTGACTCTTTGTCCACTCGAGTTCATTTTCAACTTGTGCTAGGTAGCTATGTATGTATCTAGGTAGCCTGTAGGAATCTACTATGTACGTAAGTAGATACATATATAGGTAGCCTGTAGATAGCCTGTAGGTACCCTAGGTACCTATGTACGATATCACGGGGACTTGGATTTTTGCATATACCGGATCGGTGTTGCGTTGGATACGACATAAGTCTGTTGATCCCTGTGATATGTATTTCGTACGGGCAGAAATAGGTATTTGTGTGTATGAACTTTGTATTCGGTCTCAATGCTTGACTTGACGTCTCGATCAACAACAACACCGTCCTCAAGGCTAACCTTGGTGCCTTGCACGGGCCAGCCACCTTCCCGCGGCCCCGTTCCGAACAGCCGAGTAGGTAAATACATACATACATACCTGGAAGTTGAAGACCTTTTACTCTTCATTTGTCTGCTCTTGTTACAGGTTATTAACAGGACGCTGTCCATGTCGTAGAAATAAACCCCGTTGATCCACGGCCCACGGGCCCCGCACAGGATCGGACATGCAACATGTCCGCTGTCCGACATCCGTGGCGCCGACGAGGGGAGAAAATCGGTAAGGAACCATGGCTGGCGGCAGAGTCGGAAGCCATGAAGTCGGGATGACGGACTTTATTACTGGAGCGACTAGTCTTTGTAATGCTGATTTGGCCATGTGGAACTACACAATCGAGACTCCGAAGATGACTGAAGGGACAAAGCATCAGATGGAATGTAGGCAGGTGTATGCGGCGGCCCATGAGCGTGGAAGAGTTAACTCGGTCGCTAACATTGCAACGTGCTCGGGCTCGTCAGCTCGCGCCTGGTTTCAGATGCGCGCAATTGTTGACATCATATGTTCCTCTGCGTCTTTCCTCCGCGTCTTATACTCCGCGTACTCCGCGTCTAATGTATCCTCCGCGTCTTTTCCACGTCGTTCTCCACGTCTCGATGTTGCATCCAGCACATGCCCCCCGCAACTCAGACCGTTGGGTCTGTTCCCGAAGAGCTAGCGAACGCTCATCTGCTCTGGTACATAGGCAAGTACATGAGTACATACAGGTGCTTTTTAACCCTCTTTCCAAAGTGCTTTTCATCTTTCGATCACTCTACGGAGTACTAGTTAGTCGGCATTTTCGGGACGAGGGCTGAAGCCACATCGTCGTATGTCTCCGTACCTACTGTTGGCTCGACCACTTTGGACCTCCGCGAGCTTTGACCGGGGACCCTGGCTGGGCCTAGGTACATACATGTACCTATTTATGTACATATGTACCTACATTGTACTCCGTACTGACCTGCGAGTTGCCTGCCGCCGCAGCCAGCTTACTTGCTTCAACTTCTCCGTGTCTCCGCGCTCCTTATTTTCCATTTCTTACCCCTTTGCTGCGCTCTTGCCTTCTATTTTGCACAGCACCACTTCTGACAGTCTGTTCTCTCGCGCTTGACGCCGTGCCGTCAGCTGTGAGCTCGACCTTTTCATTTCGCTTCAAGGACTACCTATTCGTGGCTGGCCCCCTTTGCTTCTCCTAGCCTCACTTTTACTCCAGCGCGTCACGACTCCGGGTTATGCCATAACCCTTTCTTGCCGTACATCCGATACTACGACATTGTCAGCAACCCCGTCCATGCCGAACCCCCATCGCAACTGCTTTCATCAAAAAACAAGTCAACCCATGGCCATACTTAACCGCTAGGTCTAAGACTTTACGAGGGAGTTCTTTCCGGGCAAATTCCATACAGATAGATATATGAGTATTTGCAGCGAACGCGAGAAGCTGGCACTGCACAATGTTTCTTCACTGCGGAGCCAGTTTGCATGGCCACGAATACTCACCCAAGAGGTCTCCCTCCTCATCATCGCAACCTGCCACACGGGACGGTATCTTGAAGTCGGCACTGCGGCCTCTCTCTACGCCACCTGAGTTTAGTGTCGACAACTGCTTCGTCACATCGAGCCGGCCCGAACCGCTCACCCGTCGCAGAGCCTTGACCGGCGAGACGCATCGACGCCCGTCAATTGTGCTTCGTCAACGGGCCGCCTCCAACAGCTTCACCAAAAAGGAACTTTCGGTCAGGTTTCGTGAGCCCGATATGGAACACGTCCGCAGTCCTTCTGCAAGTGAAGATGAAGAATCCATCGCCGGTTCCGACCTTACAGATGGAGCAACTGACACGTCTACACGCCGCAGCAAGCGCAGACGTTTGCCTCGAAAGTCGACGCGATACGCTATAGCTCAGCCCGCACCACAGCTTCGTACCAAACAACGTCATCTGGTTCAGATACGACCGCGATTGCTGCTACAATTGCAAGAAATTGGCGACAAGCGAGCCATTCCGGCCTTTGACTTAGTTCCGTCTCATCTGGTCGTTGGAACCCTGATTCTTCCCACACTGGTCAAGCGCTTTCCTCGCCTTTTTCACGCCAATGCCGAGTTGGGACAGGATGATATATTACTGGTACGCAGCGATGACTACGGCTCAGCACCTGTCACAACGCTATCAACTTTACTGTCCAATACTGGCCGAGGCCCGCATCATGACAAAGACGTCTGTGCAGTTATTAGCGCACTGCCAAAGGGCTGCCGTAATCTGGCCGAGTTAGTCATAGAAGACGGATCATCGTGGGTAGCTTCAGCAATGGCCAACGGCTCATACGAATTCACCGGCGCCGGCCAAGATGGAGAGACTGTTACTGCCAGGTGGGTGCGGAGGTCTACTTCAGGCACGCGGCACAGCCTTGCCTCCGCGGAGCCATGCCATGCGGGAAACAGTTTGCAAGGCTCGGCGCAAGACCCAAGATGGACGTTTAGCATCATCGACCCATCGTCGAGAAGACACCCCATCATGGGCTCCCTAACCCCCGAAGCCTTAGAAGTCTTTGAAGACTACACAACGGTGTCGACCTCGAGTGGCCGATTCCCCCCATCTCGCTTCTATGGCTCGGAAGGAAATGGTCATGACGGTGTCCCAGCTGGCTTGGCCGCGGAGTCAAGAAGAACGCTTCAAGTTCTTCACGAGCAGAAGGCGCTCATGATTGCTACAGCCAGTTGGATTCGACTTCATCAACAAGGATGGCCTGGCTCGTCCAACCCAAAGCTTGCGAATGTGATGCCTTGCCGCAGTTGCTCCGTGGCCGGCAATTCTCGTTCTGAAGTCAGACGAAGGACCCTTCCCTCGTGCGACGACGAGTATTTCAATGCAACAAGCCGTCCCGCGTCACCCGACAGCATTCATGGGTCCTCGTTGCCGCAGCAACGCCAAGCTGGGTTACCCGCAAGGGCCATGTCTACGGGCAGAGCCTTCATGGAGCAGAGGAGCAGCCGGTTGCAGGCGTTGGCAACTGTCCATAGCCAAGAACCGCCACCATCAAAATACCAGCCCGAGAAGTTGAATGTAAGGGAAGCTGAGAAGATGAACTTGAACTGCCTAGGCAAGGTTCGGCAATGGGCGAACAAAATGTTGCATAGAAAAAAGGAGATTGCACGGCAGGCAAAACAATGAAGTGCTCATTCTGCAATACGTGTGACCAAGTTGAAGCGGAGTTGGATACTAGGAGAGTCGAGACTGGCGTTGTACGACATTGTTCTGGCATTGAAAGCAGCATCGAGTACAAGTCGCATACAACAGTGGCCGTCATTTGCATTGGATCACATTTTCTTTCAAGCCAGCGCGTTTATTTATTATGTATTCCAAGGTGTGAGGTCGGGACAGCGTCATGATCGGCGTGTATGAGCTGAATCATGGATGGCCCCGGGTGGCGTGTGGACACTGGAGACAAGCGATTAGCACTCGGGGGAGAAATTAGAATAGAAAATACATATGTACAGTGTACATACATACCTCTTAGAACTTAGAAGGTAGAACTCACTGCTTGTGCCGCGTGCGAGAGAGAGAAGCTTTGGCTTGGCGTTGGAACTCGGCGTCGGCGTCACTCGGCGTGGTCACTGGTCAATGGTGACGGAAGCCAATTGACACGCGGTCCCACTTGGGAGCTACGAATCACACTCTGCATGCATGCCATGTACATACCTCCTACCTGTTGTCAGCTGTCAGGTGAATGATTCTGATGATGCTAATGTACTCCGAAGATGCCATGATAGCAACGATGCTAATAATTGGTGCCAAAGCGACCGGGAACGACGCGGCAGGAACGCAGAGGCTAGAGCAAGGGGCGGCTCCGGGTTGGGACAACTTGGGACTCAGGGGAGCTATGTGTCCCCGCCATGAGTCCATGAGTCCATGACCATGACACGGAAAGCCGTGTGTGCTCACTGCTCCGTAAGCGTCGAAGCCTGAATCCTGATTGCTGAGCAGTAGTGAGTGCCGTTCATTGCCTGCTGACTGTCCTCTCGAGTCATCATTCCAGCCTTCACTTCAAGCTCGCCCTTGTTTTGCTACGGCCCATCATTGATTCATTCATTCATTGATACCAGACATCTTCCATCCCAGCCATTTCTTATTCTGTTGTCTTGGCCTAACCATTGTTTCGAGTTCTCACATTGCCCACACGAGTTGACCGCGTGCTCTGGGCTTCGCAACATCCCATTGCGTCCTCCTCGCCCCGGCCTGCGCGAAGCAAGCATCGACAATAACAACAACAACGGCAACAACAACAAACAAGCCTGGGCAGAGTATGGACGACAAATTCGCGCGGCGGCAGCACGAGGGCTCTCTGGATGCTTCGGCTGCACCTCCAGCCTCGCAGCTACCATTAGACTTCCAAGCCTACGAGCCCATCTCGCGAGCCATCTCTCCTGGCGGCAACCCGTATCCTAGCCCGGACGAAAACAACAAAAAGCGCCATCGACCACGAACGTTTGCATACTTTCGCCAGTTGCCCTTTGAGGTCGAAGAGGAACGAGAGCGCGATGCCGCCCTCGATGGCATTCTCAAACAACTTTATATTGCCCTCAAAGCTCAGGACTTCTCACCGGGTGCTTTACATTGGACCAGAGAACTGGAGGCTTGTCTGAAGCTCAAGTTCGAGATAGCGAGTGATGTTCGCGGCAAGCTTGCTAAGCTATACTATACGCTGGCGCTGGCGCCGGGCCTGGATTCCAATGATGCGGATCGCTTTCTGCGCATGTTCCTGACGTTGACGAGGTACGTTGGAGCTTCACCCTGGGACTTGCCCTGAACCATAAACTGACCAGTCATGTGTTTCGATTCGCACCGCAGGAAGAGTCACTACCTCAAGGCTGGCGAAGACCTTACGCTTGATTGGAAGCCGTTATGGCACGAGATGAAAGGTGTGGTGTTGCCATCAGAGGTCGCCTCGTTGCAAAGCAGTAGACGACGCCCTGCCAAGCAGCTCTTGACGATGTGTACATATTCCCATCCCTATTTCGACCCGAGACAGCGGCCGGCAATGCTCGAAGAATTTCTTCCATACTTTAGCATCAACGATATGCCCAATGCCTTTGTAGTGATAGGGCTCATCAGTTCCTTCTTGCCCAGCCACCCTGCCCCAGCAGAAGACGCCCCTGCGCAGCCTCAGGAATTCTTGCCGACCCTTTTCCACCTTTGGGCCATCATGAACAGGTCAAAAGTCGTTGATGTCTGGTTTATTGACTTGCTATCTCGTCTTGCTCGAGACCACATCAGCTGTAAGCATGTAGCTCACGGATCTCACGGCATCTTCACCAAAGCTCAGTCGGATCTTGTATTTACCTCGATTCTGCGATTGACACAGATCCCTGTTGGACAATCAAACTCTCCTTACAGCTCCCTCGACTACCTGGCTGGCGCGGGAGCTTATCTGGAGAAGGACCAGAAGAAACACTCCACTACCTACATGATGGCACGGCTCATTGTGAACTCACTCTCACCGGCGGCAATGGACCAAGAGGATTCCGTGATGGCTAGCTTGGAGGGGCTGATGGAATCGATTGATACTTTTTTCCATCCTTCAAATCAGGGTCCTTGGACAAACATGCTCAGCCGATTAACGTTGCACATCACCAATGCCTTTGTTTCGAGATGGAATCGTGAACAGAGCGGAGAGCTCGACGTGCCTGCTGAGCGCAGGATTACTCCTGAGCTAAAGAAACGATTTGTCGCCTCGTTGAAAGAGACGACTTTCATGGGACTGTTTTCCAAGAGTAGTCGTGTGTCAAGTTGCTTTTACAATGCCCTCCAGGGGTTGGCCTTCCTCGAACCGGATCTGATACTTCCCGGGGCACTGCAGCGAATATACCCGAGTATACAGGGCCTCGTGGAGGTGCACAGAACGACATCGAGTCTGAACAGCCTGCAGATGATTGCCCATATCATGTCCAAGCTCAAGGGCTACCGATGTCACATCATGGCATTGCTCGCACTGGCTTTGCCAGGAATCGACGCCAATGATCTCAGCAAGACACAGGACACTCTATATTTCATCCAAAGTGTAGCATACAGCGTACCTTTTGTACCTTTGACCAAAGAGAGTAGTCACATCCATGACACGACTATGGCTATGCAGTGGGTCCAAGCGGAAATGGACCGCATGGAACGAGACGGCCAGAACTTGCAGATCGATTATCAGAATGAGCTTACGGATGAAGAGGAGGCTAATATTCTGCGCTCGTCAACCGCTGGTTTTGGTGAATTTGTTCTGACTTTGCTGGGCAAGATCTTCACTCTTCTTGAAAACCTGCCCGACGCCAATCAGGTCCGAGGAGGGACCCCCGAGGACAATGTCGCGAATGCCTTGCCGGCAGCCTTGTCACCTCTGTTCTCCTCCCTGTCCCCCGAGCTCTTCGATATGGCTCTAGACAAGATTGCAACTTTTGTTTCTGGTCACGTTGTGCATCAAGCCCGTGATGCCATGGCCTGGATTTTGAATGCGCTGTGCAAGGTGAACCCCGAGAAGACGCTCAAGGTCTTCGTTCCTATGTTCGTAGTGAACATTCGTAACGAAATTGAGTATAACCATGCGGCATCGGATCGTACAACTGGTACCGACTACCTTCCCCGCGACCGAGCATTGGTCTGGTACATCAGCATGCTAGCGCAGACCGTTGTGCATGTGGGAAGAGAGGTCCTCAAGTACAAGGACGAGTTGCTGGGTATCGCCGTCTTCATGCAAGAAAAGTGTCGTGGGCTGCCCACCATCTTGGTATCAAACTACATACACCACCTCTTTCTGAACCTGACCCATACGTACCCGATTGATGAAGCACTCTACGAGCCCCACGTCATGAAGAGGGGCCTGGATGTTCAGGACTGGGGCCAAACAACACGGCCAGCCGATCTCACAATACGATGGCATCGACCGTCTCCGCCCGAGGTCGAGTTTGCTGTGGAACTCTTTGCGTCGCAAACGAAGTCAGCAGCAGAGCAATTGGAACTTCTCATCAGCGATAACCCGCCTGTGAGCAGAACGGGAAAAAACAAGGAGTGGTCCGACGAAGTATCAAGGCTGATGCAGCAGATCCGCCTTGTTATCTCAGGGATTTCCACCATGTTTGATCCGAAACGAGCGTCTGGTGATAGGGGCAGTACCGATGCCAACGGCGGAACATCGTCCAACGAGGGCGCTGCTGTCGATGACGATGGTGATGCCCACATGATGGACGATGACGATAGTCTAGTCGAGGACGCAGAAGATGAGGAGCTTCGACCGCAATTCAAATACCAGTCAGGCTATATTCTCCAGCCTACGGATGCGGTCTACACGCGCATTCATGATCTTCGCGACCAGCTCGGCCACCTCCTTACAAGGGCGCACCTATTTCTCACAGAAAACCGGGAAGATGATGTTAACTGCTCCACCGCGTTATGTAATGCGTACCGCACCTGGATCACAGATGTTGGATTCGAGCGCTCGGCGCATCCCCTTGGGCGACATCTTCGGCTCTACAAGTCGGATACCTCGGCCTTTAAGATTAGAGGTCTTCGCAAGGCGTACCCACGGCCTCTGCTGATCAAGAGAGCAGAGGCTTACATGCTGTTGCGAATGAAGCATAACGCGTCCGCTCGACATAAAAGCGAATTGGATAAGCGGTTGCTGCTTGACTTGGCCAAGTCGTGCCTATCGCTATACGCAGACGTGCGACGAGTAGCGCAAGCTGCGCAAGATTCGTCACTCAGAGTTCTCATCGGCGGCAAGCCGGTAGTGGTGCCGGTGCTTCTGGAAGGGCTGCGGAAAGCCATTGACGCAAATGACCACGATCGGGTCAAGGGCGGCATGTACACCTTGTTCTTCACGTCCTTGCTGCGGACGATTGTCCGGGATTGGCGGTATGCGCCGGATGCCTTGCGTATGTACATTGAGACTGCTGGCATCGACAAACCATCTATCCAGAACCTGGGCTCATCGGCGCTATACTCACTGATTGAAATCGGCAAGGCTCAAGAGAAGATGGTCTTGCTCGACGAGTCGATTCTGAGCGCAATTCGCCCTTTGTCGGACGAGTCAGCCGCCATCAAAGCTCGAAACGAAGTCATCGTGGAGAGACGAAAGAAGGTTGAGGCTTCCAAGATGACGTTGGGCCTGGAATTGACAAAACAGGCAAAAGGAGCGCACTGGAAGATTGCCACGAGATGTGCGTTTTTCGCTCTCAACATGTGCCTCCGTTTCGATGGCCTGGCGCCGCCTGAGTTTGTGGAACTGGTGGCCAGCGGAACCATTGACCCTCATCCAGGGCTGCGAGGCTATTATCTCAACGCGTTTACGGCTCTCCTCGGTGCTATTGACATGAGAGCAGTCTATGGCCACGACTACATCAACTACCTCCAGGAGAAGGAGATGGGAGACCGGAACAGGATCGAGATTCCTGTGGAGAAGGGTGATGCGGAGTTTACGCGCAAGTTCTTGGACGCGTTCCAAGAGCCTCCAGAGAATGCCGAGTACCTGGTTGACTCTGATCATCCAGGCTGGCTCGTCTGGGGCTCCAAGTTTACGGCGTTCCGGGCGCGTCCCGTGCCGTTCAACACGTACGATGAACTAGAGACCAAGGTACGCAAGCAAATCGGAAGCATCATCAACAGGCAATGGATGTCTCAATGCTTCGACTACCTGAAGCAAGAGCCGCGGGATATATGCTACGATAGATTCAGAATGACCAATGTGTACCTGCTCATGCACGTCTTTGACCTCACATACTATGGAAGCACCGAAGTGACGCTCGAAGATATCAAGGAGCTCACTGAGGCAGTCTACGGGGATGGCAGCGACAAGCATCAGCACAGAGCAACGGCGGAGATTCTCGGCGCGTTGTTGGCGGGTTCCAGCGACGATCCGTTGGAGATGCGCAACAAGGTGTGGGAGTTTGCCAGACCCATGCTGCTCAAAACAGTCAACGACGGCCTCACGCCCGAAAACATCCAGTACTGGCTGCCGTGCATCCATCTCGTTCTCGACTCACGAGATCCACGCCGATCGCGCGAAATCATTGACGCGTTGAAGTCATTTAAACTCGACATGTCATCCAACGCCGCGTTCAAGGAGTCATCCCAAGTCCAGTTGCTGGAATTCGTGCTTGCCGACGGCGGCTGGCACTTTCGTCCTTACCAACCCATTCTCGACGATTTCCTCGCACACATTGACCACCCATACAAGGCGGTCCGGGAGGCTATTGGCAAAGTACTATGCGTCATCTTCCGCACGCGGTACCACGAGTCTTTCGAAAGCGTACCCAAGCTCATCGAGGCCAACAAGCAGGCCTCGTCCATTGGCCTCCGACCATATCAACCATCCGAGCAGCTCACCGCCGTCATCAAAGATGTCTTTGATCGACTGGAAACATGGCGCCACGAAAGAGAACCGGGACAGCAGACTCAATCTCGCTACACCTGCGGGTCCAAAACAGTCCTTAGCTGGCTCGACTGCAGCCTTTCCTCCAACGAATGCACCATGCTGGTACCCTTTTTTGCCACCCCCTTTATGGAGCAGCTCCTTCACATGATGGACGTCAAGGAAGATCCGGAACTCATGCGCATGGCCTACCACGTGTACCGGCACCTCCCCAACATTCCCTTCCGCGAAGGAGAAGACGCCGAATTCATCAACGGGGTCATCAAGATTGGTCGATCGGCCTCGAGCTGGCACCAGCGGCTCCGAGCCTTGGTGAACATGCAAGTCGTCTACTTTCGCCGCATCTTTCTCACCGCGGCGCCGGAGCGCGATTTACTCTTCAATGCTGTTTCTGATATGCTGAGCGATGCGCAGCTCGAGGTCCGGTCGTGTGCGTCTTCCACTCTCGCGGGCATGATTCGGTGTTCTCCGCGCTTAATTCGCGATCCGATGGTGGAGCGGCTGCAGAGGCGGTTTAAGCAGGAGTTGAGGGATAATCCGATGCCCAAGCGGAACAAGAGGGACGTGACTGCTGCTGCTACTGCTACTACTGCCGCTACTGCTGCCGTTGCCGCCGTTGCTGCTACTGAATCTAGAAGTGAAACACCGGTGGATATGCAGAGCCAGATTACGAGGCGGCATGCAGCGGTGCTGGGTCTTGGGGCCCTGATTGAGGCGTTTCCGTATGCGACGCCGCCGCCGGAGTGGATGCCCGAGGTGTTGGCTACGTTGGCGAGGAGGGCGGCGGGGGATCCGGGGATTGTGGGGAAGGCGACGAAGAGTATTTTGAGTGAGTTCAAGAAGACGAGGCAGGATAGCTGGACGGTTGATCAAAAGGTATGTTTATTTTCTTTTTTTCTTTTCGCATGGCATGGCATGGCTTGGTGTGGTTCATGTATCATGGCACATACGTGTGGATAAGGTGGCTAACATGAGAGATTAGTATTTCACGCAAGAGCAACTAGAAGACCTGGAGGGTGTGTTGTGGAAGAGCTACTTTGCTTAATTATGGGAGGCATTGGTCAAGACGACGAGGACAGCGGAAAGCTACCTATGTAGCAAGTTGAAAAAACTGGAGAGAAGAGAGTTGTCGGCCCGTGGGAGAGTGGATGGCTGGTATAGGCAGCGTACAGAATACAGAATACGAAATACAGAGTACAGAGTACAGAGTACAGAGTACAGAGTACAGAGTACGAAATACAGAGTACAGAGTACAGAGTACAGAGTACAGAGTACAGAGTACAGAGTACATACAGCGCAGATGATGAAGGCAACGATGCACGGCTTACAGGCTGGCGGTAGGTATACAATACAGGCAAGGCTCAGGGCTGAGGGCTGGACGCACAGCAAATGATGCAACTCAGACAGATGGATAATTAAACACAATAGACAGGGATAGATGGACCATGCATGAATAGGACGATAATGACATTTGAGTATAGCGAGGCTTGGATCTGGGTGTGTCTTTTTCTGCGTGGTGAGTCGAATATTGCTGTTATCAGTGCTGACCATGCAATCCAATGACAGTCTCCTTCCCATCACGACATGCAGGAATACATGGACCATGCATGAATAAGACGATAATGATAGGCAAGTCGAACGTTGCTGTGGTTATTGCTGACCATACAAGACAGGGTGATAGCTGGACCAATGCATGAACAGGACGATCATGACATTTGAGGACAGCTAGATGTGTATTGCGTGGCAAGTCGAATGCCGCAGTGATGATTTTGTTTGCTGACTACATGAAATAAAGACAGTCTGCTTCCTTGGCCCCCCTCTTGTGTTCCTTGTACGCGTATGTGTATCTTTTGCATGACCTTCGCGTCTTGTTGACAGTTGTAATGATCGCCAATGTGACCACATCAAGATTACATACAACGCCCACCATACAAGGCGGAGAATGTTTCCTCTCATGTCCATGTACCTATATCTGCGTGGCAGTCGAGTATATGGGTATCATTCGTGATAATAAAAAAGAGCCAAGCATACAAGACGTGAGACAACCCCCATCTGACCATATTCTGTGACTTTATTCCCCGCGTCGGTTATTGTCGGGTCTTTCTATAGACAAGCCTCTTCATGGGCCCGCTTACACATACATGTGTGTCTTGTGCCTTCTCTGCATGGGAGTTTGGGCCTCGGAGCCTCGTTGTGTTCAAACGCCGCCACTGAGGACTGTAAAAGAAAGACAAAGGCACTATTCGCTTCCGTCCGTCCGTCCGTCCGTCCATCCACTGTCACTATCCATCGCCCGACGCCAACGAGAGCGATCCCACCCCTCCCCCGTGGCCTGGAATATGCGCCACTTTCCGGCATGTAGAGGCCCGATTCGTCAGCGTCAAGGCCAGGTGCCTGGATTACCGGGCGAGCCGTTGTCAATCGGGGCGGCGGCTTTGTCGGCCTGGGACTGGGAATCGGGGGGAGAAGCGACGATGGGGCCGGCGAGGGCGAGGGTAAGGAGGGTGGCGAGGGTAAGTAGTGACATTGCCGAAGGCATGATTATTGACTTGTTTGTTGTTGGCGGTGGTGGGAGGAGTGTATGAGCGCGTGTGTGTATGGACTTGCTGCCCGCCCGTCCGTAGCCTTGGGTGCGTATATATATATACGTGTGTGAGTGTGTCTCTGTGTGTATATCCCGCCTTCCTGCCTGCTTATCTGCTTGCCTGCGTGCCTTACTGCGCGAGCACCTATGTGATTAATAATTATGCGTCGTTTTGGTGTATTTTGGGGGCCGCCGTCGTCGTGGACAAGTACACAACTCAGCTTGATGTACTCTGTGTGTGTAGACACAAGACAAGAATAAGGCAGCAAATATTCGCAGGGGAAACACCATATGCCCTCTTCCGATCGACCGCCCATGCAGTACTTATAGCAGGAAGCTATGTAATACCGACATAATAAGTGTTTCCGAGTCCCGAGTTCCGAGTCCCGAGTCCTCGTTCCCCCTGGCACTGAACCGCTCATCGCCTGTGAGTCGTGAGTCGTGACCCCCTCCTCTTGTCTTGCCCCCCTGACCTTTTGCACATGTGTCTCTCCGTCAGGCCATTTCCCCTCCAACGTGGTCATTCCACGGCGGAGCTTTTTCTAACTTTAGTGCATTTTCTTTTGTTCATGCTGACTGTCGAAAGAGGGAGGCTTTCCGTGGATTCCGGTCATTGATGATCGTGGAAATTGGGGCGGCTTGTCTGGGAAGTTAGGCTTTGATGAGGTGATGGTCGGAGTACGCAGTGCGGATTTGGGCGGTTGTCTCAGTTGAGGTGCGTGTGAGGGGGGTTTGCGTGATTATCTATCTACCTTTCCAATGCCATGGTCTGGAAACTTGAGCCAGGCCATCACATTCAACAGTTCTTCTATCCTTGTAGTCATTTCTGTCATTATTTACTAGGTTATCCTGGCTTCGTCATTCTTTTTCTTCATTCCTTTCCCGTAAGTACGATGTTGCCTTGGGCAAGATGACATGTGACGGGGTCATGGTTTGTTTGGTCTTTTGCCTCATTTGGAAGAGAGTCGCCGCTCCGTTGAGCTTATATTCCGTGCGTACCTGTACCTACAGATACTCTGTAGACTGTGACAGATAGTGAGTCGGGAGTTCACCTATCAATGATCATTACCTAATGTAGGTACATAGGTATGTACCTGCATGTACGGAGTACAGCACAAACATGTCGCATTCTTACTCTTACTAAGCCCAGAACGGAAGTACATATGTACATATACATATGTCCACGCAACAGACTCAAAACACCTTGGTCCTTACAGGATACACCATGTAAGAGCATTGAAAAGGGGTTCTTGTGAAATTCATTCGCACAGAGTGAGCAGGC
Organism: Claviceps spartinae; assembly: GCA_018360215.1. Taxonomy (NCBI): domain Eukaryota; kingdom Fungi; phylum Ascomycota; class Sordariomycetes; order Hypocreales; family Clavicipitaceae; genus Claviceps; species Claviceps spartinae. The sequence goes on along the minus strand of SRPX01000200.1, from coordinate 6,793 downwards.
ACAAGCTATTGCCTCCTCATGTCTTGTTGCTTTTTGCGCATCCGCTCCACGGAGTAGGTACCTATATTCTATTCCATATCTACGTACCTACCTAGGTACCTAACACTTACACAGTCACTCACTCCATACCGGGATCGCCTCCTTGCGGCCCCTCGGCAAGACACGGGAATCAGGGGATACCTGTCACCTCGCCGGCCGTCCATGCCACGCGAATAACGTCGGCATCCTTGTGACACAGGAATCCAGGTTGGTCATTCGCGGCATCCAGTCCAGCAGACCGGCTTAGAAGCCATCGACGCTGAAAACGCTCACGTCGCACCGAATAGATGGACAATGTTCTGGAGAAGCATTCTTAGGTATTTGGATGACATAAAGCATTGGCGGAGTACATGTAGCAAGAATAACTCAGATATGGTAACAATTACATTTCTCACATTTACCTTTTGTATGCGAAACAATACCTAAGACACAATCAGCGCTCTGCATCGAATTGAAGATTGCCTACGGAGTATGCTATACGGAGTATGGCGAGTCGAGGCGTCTAAAACCATGATTCTATCCGAAGCAATGCGTTTGTCGAGCAAATAGGATGTTCTCGCCTTCAGTTAGGCTTACATTCAAGCCATATTTCATGACGGCGGTAGTGATTAACGAAACGAACAACTTGACGGCCGGTTCGTTCGTGGAGAACCACTGCCTCATGCTCACGAAATGGGAATTGGGTGCGAAGTAGAGCAATTGAAGCGGTTGGTCGTCCATGCATAGAGCTGACTTTGAAATGCGACGATACGGAAAAGAAGAGGCGTAAAATGAAGCTTTTCCATACAGTTGAACTTGATTTGCGACATTCTTCTCCACGTCACGTCTTTTTGATCCCAAACCGTGAGAGCGGGGCGTCGACACGTGTACGGTCCAATTCCCCTCAATTGCAGGTGGTTCATCCCATGTTGCGCGTCCAACGTCGCGTCACGAGTCACGACTTCACGAGTCAGTGGTCACGAGGTAGGGAGTACATAAGTACCTTTGCGTGTACCTCCTATATGTGCCATTGTACCTAGGTAGTATACATACCGTAACTTAAGTTCAAGACGGGGCAAACCGTAAACGTCGTATGTACCTAATGTACCTAATGTACCAGAACGGAAGATATTACATAACCAAGACCTTTTCGGCAACAAGCATCACTCCTCTCCAGTTCGCATACGAAGTAACGAAATAGACCAAAAATATCACAAAGATCACATACGTACAGTCAATGGCTCCTATTGTCTAGTCTATTTCATGGCTGTCCTGGTTACAAATACTTACACCCACTCCAGACCGTGATTGCCTCCCCGCGATCCCTCGTCAAGGCACGCAACCACCTCCTCGGCCGTCCGGGCCACGCGAATAATGTCAGCATCCTTGCTTCCCACGAAGCCATGCCCAGCCACCCGCCGAATCCAGTCCAGCAGTCCGTCGTAGAAGCCGTTGACGCTGAAGACGCTGACACCGCACCGATGGATGCCGAGCTGATGCCACGTCGCGGCCTCGAGCAGTTCCTCTAGCGTGCCGTAACCGCCGCTCAGCGCTACGAAACCGCTTCCGGGGGCGCCCTCGCGCACCATCTGCGTCATGAGCCGTTTGCGCGTGTGCATATCGCGAACTACTGTCCGACGTCCGAACCGCGACGCATACTCGCCGTCGACGCGTCCGTCTCCGATCCCACCGCTCTCATACCGGGCCAGAGCCGCCGGCACGACGCCGTGTACCGCGCTGGGCCCAGAGAGTGCCACGAGTGTGCTGGCTATCGCGCCCATGATTCCCGTCGTACCGCCGCCATACACGAGACACATGTCATGGCGGTGCAGGGTAACGGCGAGCGCCTTGGCCGCGTCGACGTGCGAGCTGTCATGACCACCCGATGATCCACCACTACCTTGTAGTTAGCAGAAGTAATGGAGAACATTGCCGTCAAAATATGGCAATGATTGAAAGACGGTGTAATGGATAGAGTGTGATGCTTCACTTACAAGACGCAAACCACACGCTTCTTCTTGGGGAAAAATCCAAGCGCGTGCCTCGCACGCGAAGCTCCGTGGCAGAACTCTCCCGTCATGGTCAGCGCCGGTCCCTGCACTTCCGCCTCCCAAGTTGCCTTGTTCGTGACGCATAGACTGACAGTCGCCGCTCTGTGCCGATGCAAGAACGGCACCAACGTGTGCCGCATCCACTCAAGCTGGTCCTGGCCGTAGTGCAGCGTGCTCGCGTTCATCGCCAGCCGTCCCTCCTCGCGCAGATGTTCCTCCTGGCTGCTGCTGCACTCATCCGCCGTCCCGTTGAGCGATCTAACCGCCTGAAGATACGGCAGATACTCCCGGTACCCAATGGCCTTCCAGACCCCTCTACTCAGGTCGCTCACCCCGTGCAGAAGCCTCTTCTCCAGGCGGTGCAGCTCCTCCAACTCCTCCAACAGACCTCTCTGGAGCATCTCGTCGCCTCTCGTCTCTACCAAGCGCTGGTATGCGCTGCGTTGCGGCACCAGCGTCAGCGCCAGCACCTCATATTCTCGCGCAAAGGCGGCCTGCAGGAGCGGCATTGTGAGAGACGTCGACCCGCCCACCAGGATGGGAAGTCCGTCCCGTGCGCTGATATCCTCCATGATGCGCACCGCTTGGGACACATAGTCCTCTGGCTCTTCATCAGCTTCGAGATAGTCGATGAGGTGGTGTGGCACGTCTTCTGTTTCCTCGGGGAGGGGCCTCGCCGTGATGATGCCTCCGGGCTTGTAGCACTGCAGACTGTCTACTGAGATGACTTCGCCAAGGTAGGCCTTTGCGATGGCGACGCCGAGCTTGGTTTTGCCAGAGGCCGTGGGGCCTACGATGGCGATGGCCAGTTTGCGGGTCGACATGACTGGCTTTTGTACCTGTGGCCTATGGCCTTGTTTCTTGTTTCCCTGGTTTCGCTGTTGTTTGTTGCTGCTGTTGCTGTGCTTTGGCCGAGAAAGACAATGCCACAACGATAGAGGGGCGACAAATGTTGACAGAGGTGACGGTTGAAAAGGTGAAGGGAGCAGCAATATGTATGTACGGATATGGATGGGTATGTGAATGTGACGATTTTCTTTTCTTTTCCTCTTCTCTCTCCTCTACTCACCTACTGGAAAGATGTTGCTCTATATAGTCCCATCTAATTCTAAGTCCGTTCTCCCGCACAATATAGCCCCCTGCCCCCTTCCCCCCTCCGAAACCGAGCCCTTCATGCTATGCAGCGCGATGATCACTAAAGACAAGACGCCTCAGAAACATCCACTCCATCTCTCATCTTCCATCCTGGATTCCTTCTTCTTCCCCCTTCAACTTTCTGATTTGCTAGCATCATCAAGCATTATGATTCAAACGAATCACAGGGGGGGCGAGGGCGGGGACAGGGACGGGGACGGGGACGGGGTAGTCGTCATCAAGTTCTCTCATGTACTTGCATCTGGTCTGATTCTCAAGTCACGCTTGACTCGTCACGCTTGACTCGTCACGAATGTACGGAGAGACTACTGACGAGGGCAGTTGTGTTTCTTCCATGTACTGGGTACGGAAAGCGGAGGCCTCGAGTTTCTCCGGTTTCGAGGGACGGAGACAAAGAAGCGATGCCCAATACCTAGCCACTCAGGCGGATGCTGGAAGAGTCACGCGACCGTGTATATTTCTTCTTACCGAAATGGTTAGGGGTTGAGGGTTTCGTATCTTGCTGGCAACTGCATTGGATCCATGATCGATGATCGATGAGCGATGATCGGTGATCGGTGTGACTTTCGTCTTCGAGACTTCGACATTTGAGCGTACACGTCACCGATGCCTATACTCAGTATTGTCGTTCTTTTTTTATGGAACTGTACTAAAGTATGAATAGGGATTTGTCTTCGAGGAAGTGTTCTCCTAGTCCTGGTGTAGCGCTTTGCTCGGCTCCTCACAGCTCTCTTCTCGCCCCTTCGGCCGATCGAACGGCGAACCGCCAAACATTCACGAGCCCATGTTTCCAAGCTGATCATGTGCCCTTCTTTGGTGAATCGTGATGTGTTTGACTGCTGGGGGTGTTTACTGTGAATGCGGGTCAGGTTCGTTCTTCGTACCCTTGCGATTTGCTTTTTCACAGGATGTGGTAGAAGGACCCGACAAGTATAGAGAAGGGAAGGATGAGAAGGGAAGGATGAGAAGGGATGAAGCTGGTCGGGGGTGGCAAGTTTCAACAAAAGTGTTGAGCATCATGATCAATGAGTTCCGCTTTCCTTCTAGAAACGTCAGGATCGCGTCGTATCTGCTCCGGAGATATGGTTCGTGGGGGCAAATGATATAGCTCCAAGGATTACCTACAGGCTCCAGAAGCCATACGAGCCGCCTAATTCTGTTTGAGTGCCAGAGTCCCGGGTGGCTATGTCATATATGTGGCAATGTGCGAATAAGGCGGACTACTTAGTACCTGGCTTGTACCCTCGTCGTCTCGTATACTTGAGTTTTGTTCTACAGAGTACACCTACACTGCTTTTACTACCTAGGTATTCTGTGTCTGTATCGCCTCGCTAATTATGCTTGTCCCTGTTCCTTTGTGTAGATCCACTGGGACGCGCGTCAACAACCTCGACGCCGTCGTAGGGTATCTGATTCTGGACGGTGACGCCGGTAATCCGGTCGCCTGCCGCTCAGTGCCGCTTCACTTCATCGGCCGCTTCACCGGCTAGGTAGGTCAGTTCCATCACAGTTGGCCCGTTGCAGGCCGTGGGACCGGCCGCAGCAGAGATATATTATCCAGGTGCTCGGCATCAAGTGCCGAGTGCATCCGTTCCTCCGAGCCCAACGGCTTCCCGCAAAGGGCTGTACATAGGTATGTACATACATACCTATGTAGGTAAATTAAATCTCTGTGACAAGAATGAACGGCTTTTGTACTCAATTCAACTCAACTAGCCACCCCCCCCCCCCCCCCCTACCTTAGGTACTAGGTACCTACATACATGATGAACAACACATTTCTTGATATAGAAAACGGAGAAAATAGACTAAACGTAACCAGGAAGGGAAACCATGAGGAAAATGAAGAAAAAGGTTGGCTTTCGAGCATCTCTCTCTTCATTCCTTCATCAGTAAGTACCTACCTGCCCCGCCCCCGGGATTGTCGACTCCAAGGTGGCGTGCAGCCGACCCCTTGGAAGTTCTGGAAGTTCTAGATGATCATGCTTCCCCGGAATTGCAGTTTCTGTTCAGTACTCCGTATTACGGATTATACAGTACCTCCTGAACTATATTAGACGTAATAAGTAGGTACGGAGTACAATAGTACTCTATGTGACGGTATGTAGTCAACCCGTAACCGCTCTGTCTGTTGCACTGTACCTTTCGAAGGCATTGGGACCCTGAGAATGTCGTACGGGAGAGCAGAACCGGTATAGTTGGGGAAGTAAATCAGGATATACGCTGGGAGGGTGGTGCGGGGATCGGTAACGTCGGCATGCCAAACGATATCGACAACGTAACCACGACTCCCGTTCACGAGACCAGCCTCCGTCCAAAGGTTCGTCGTTAGCATAACCCAGGTCCCAATACTAAGAAGCAGCTCAGCCGCGAGGTCGTTGAACTCCTTACTCGGGATCGAAGCATCCTTACTCGGGATCGAAGCATCCTTACTCGGGATCGAAGCATACCGCGGGTGACTATGCCGTGCGCAGAGGAGTAGGACAGGTACATTCGCGTCGCGTAGGCGCGAGTGGTTCATGTCGTGGACGCTGTCCCGCGTAGCAAAGAGATAGATGGCCTGTCCCTCAAAAGTAGCCCGTTCTCGTCTCTCGAGCCTAGAAAGCAACCGGGGCTCGAGAGTTCGAAAGTCCGTAAGGTCCGGATTGCCCTGGCGCATATTCTCGAGGACCCGTCGAAAGGCAATCCTACTCGCGTCCGTATCGCTTTGCCGGACGAGAGTAACGAGTTGAATCGTGTCCTTGAGAGCTTGGTAGGCATTAACGCCGTTCTCGACGTCGTACCTACAAAGGTAAAATTGTAATCAAAATAAGTAGGTGATTCTCAATACAGAAGTTGGGGACTTGGCCTCTCGCAGTATAGACCTCGGTCCATCTCGGCTCGTACCTAAGTTTCATAAGCTTTTTGCAATTTTTGCATGACTACTTAATAAACCAATTCTTTTCTGTGGACCCTGAGCTAGGCCTAAACTCGTTTAAGTCGGATTTCTCGAGAGCCAATCATTTCGCCAAGCTTTTCATGACTCAGGACATCCGGTTTTGAGAGCCTTCAGTATGTAGAATTGGCTCCGCTTCGCTCCGCCAATCATGCAGCAGAGACGACGGTTCTGGGAGTACCCGCATGGGATTACCTAATGCTTTGTAATATACTCCGCACCGGTGCCATCGCTATCCAACACCTGATTGGCCGCATGCTAGGTTCATACCAGGTATGTACCTAATCTACCTATACATATGTACCTGGTTCATATTAGGCACTACAGATCCAGGGTTCTTCATTCCACGAGCAACAGCACACCGGCAAGTCGCCAACAGGTGCGGATCTCTTATTAGGCACTTCACCGACCTACCCCAAATGCCAAATTCTCCCAGATTTCGAATTTTCTCCGTGGCACTACTGCTAGAAAAAGGTAGAGAAACAGAGAGAACACAAACAAGGGATATCCTCTCAGGGTCCCTGTGATTGTCAGGGACAGTGGGTGTGGTACAAAGGGCAGGTATCAAGGGATAGGTGGACAGGGGCCACGAGGCCATAGTGGGGCGCAGGAGAAGTCAGAGTCTGCGGTGGAA